>JAQYXR010000204.1:0-149577 GCA_030545055.2 Neoaliturus tenellus
TAGCATGAGTACAGGGGAGTTCCCAAGTGAGTTAAAAACCGCCATAGTTAAACCATTATTTAAAAAAAATGATAAATTGGACCCTAGTAATTATAGACCGATATCATTGTTGTCTATATTTTCAAAAATATTAGAAAAAGTTATTAAAATTAGGCTAGTAGGTTTTCTAGAGAAGAAAAAATTTTTCAGCAAAAACCAATTCGGGTTTAGACAGAAATTAAGTACAAATACAGCATTATTAAATTTTATGTCCGAAGTTTACAGTGGGATTAATGAGGGCAAGCAGTGTGCTGGTATTTTCGTAGATATTATGAAAGCGTTCGATACCGTTGACCATGAGATATTGTTGGGTAGGTTACAAGATGCCGGCATTAGAGGTGTGCCATTGCGATGGTTCGCGTCTTATCTAAGAGGCAGGACTCAGAGAACTAGGGTGGGTGATGTAATGAGTGATCAGGGGTCAATGGAGTTTGGAATACCACAGGGTTCAGTCCTCTCTGGACCACTATTTTTAATATATGTAAATAGTTTATGCAATGGGTCTTTTAGAGGGAAATTGGTAGCATTCGCCGATGATACAGCTTTGTTTTACAAGGCTGATTCAGTAGATTTACTCAAAATTGATATGCAATATGATTTAAATACTCTCAGATGGTGGTTTACCAATAATTATATGATAATGAGTCCTAAAACTAAATACATATTATTTAATTTAACAAAAAATATTCGTTTTCCAAGCCCTTTAAAATATCATGATATGAAATGTATTTTTAAAGATAGTGATTGTAATTGTTTAGATATAGAGCAAGTAAAAGAAATTAAGTATTTGGGATTGTTGGTAGATGAAAAAGTTAATTGGAAAAGTCATATCACCTACTTAAAAATAAGCTGGTTAAGTATGTCAGGGTTTTTTATATGTTATCGTTTATATGTAATAAACAGCTTCTCCGGACTGTATTTTATGCATTAGTAAATTCTAAAATGGAATATGGGTTAGCAATATGGGGAGGAACTCATTTCACTACTTTAAAACCCTTAATTAATATTCAAAAAACATTTGTTAGAATAGTGACACATAAGAAAAGAACTGACCACTCTGCCCCTTTATTCAAATCTTTAAGGATTTTACCATTAAAAATTTATTTATTTTTAAAGTTTTACGTTTATTTTTTGAAAGAAGCGGGAACAGGATAGATATTAGAACATTTAGAACAGTAAATTTAAGAAATCGTTTTGATATAAATATTCCTAGGCCCAATATAACGCACTTTAAAAAGTTTTACCTCTATCTTGCTCCTAAATTTTTCAACCATTTACCCTTAAGGTTAAAAACTTGCCAAAACAAAACCCAGTTTATTAATGGATTATGGGAATTTTTGATAGGATTAGACAATGTCGATTATTTCTTTTACTCTGTTATCTAATGTGTTAAAATATTGTTTATTTAGAAGTACTCATGTTAGAATTAGTTATATTTTAGTTACGATTTATGTGTGAATAGTTTAGTATATTAGTTACGATTTATGTGTGAATAGTTTAGTATATTAGTTACGATTTATGTGTGAATAGTTTAGTATATTAATGTACAGAAGTTTTTTAAAGCTTGTCTTTACAATAACAAAACGTTAAGGACAATTTGGACCGGTGTGCCGCCCACCATTACTCTTTGAGCCATTAATGTTTTAATATTATGGTAAATCCACCAAATCAGGTTGTTTAACCTTGGTGGTTATTGTTTCATTTAATGTGATCATGTTTTGTACAATTTACTGTAAAGAAACAATAAAGATTTTCTAAAAAAAAAAAAAAAATTTCCTCCTTTTTCTCAGCTTGTGCGCATCGTATGAGAAATCTGCGCATGCCGTTAGAAAGATCTTGAGCTGTAGATGAGCAGAATCGCGTTTTAATTTTCGTCGGCCCACGGAGCTACGCCTTACAGCTTTCAAAGTTTCAATGTTAAATGAGAGTAGGATAACTGATTGATTCATTAGACAACTGTTGTAATAATAAATGCTAGCAAATCAAGAAGAACAGATTATTCAGCTATAACATATTTTTTAACCAATTGGGTC
This sequence comes from Neoaliturus tenellus, assembly GCA_030545055.2. NCBI lineage: Eukaryota > Metazoa > Arthropoda > Insecta > Hemiptera > Cicadellidae > Neoaliturus > Neoaliturus tenellus. Next base: position 2,073 of record JAQYXR010000204.1, read on the forward strand.
CAGCCGGTCCAGATCAACAGAAACAATATGTTGGTTGAATTTCAACCAGAAGGCGATCTCTAGTTATAATAAAATGACAATAGTTTGTGTGGAAACGTATTTCACTACAGTATAATTAAATTTTGTTTGTGATTTTTAGTTAAAAGTGAAAGTTTTATTTTTTCATCACACTACATCGATATCACCTGTTTTCGACCCTCACTTCTACCAACGAAACACCTGTTTTGCCGGCCTAGGCCGGCAAAATTTTCCGGCCTAGGGCGGTAATGGAAAGGGTAGAAGAGAAATCTAGAATATTAGAAGGTATTTAACAACAACAACAACAAATAACAAATCAGTGACGTAGTTAGTAGTTCAGCTGATATCAACTGTTAATATGTATGACGTAGATGGGAAAATAGTGCTTTTCCTTTGGAATCAGCTGTAGTCACTTACCGTTAGAGTATTAGTTTTGGTGGCCTTAGCTGATGTTATGTGGTTGCCTAGCAACCAGAAACTTAAGCAGTACATCTCGCTAGGTTAGTTGAAGTTGAGGTTATGTTTTGTTTATTATGAACAAAAAAGTAATTTTTCACTTGTTTAGAATTTATTGAATTGTGCAGTGTGATGAAAAATATCGTTCATAACTCGGGCCGAAAGCGTTTTGCCAACCCTCGATCGTTTCAAGTTCTCGACTTCGTCTCGAACTTGAAACACGATCTCGGGGCCGGCAAAACGCCACTTTCGGCCCTTGTGACGAAATATACTATTTCGAAGCACCTTTTATGTCGGAATGTGTAACTTACAATCTAACGGCAATCAAATTGCCTTTAAAATACTCTAGAATTTTAACAACAATCATTCAAATAATACATATCAAACTTACCTACTTGGGAAAGACCACCTTTTTGTAGCTACTTGAACAACGTTATGTAATTTAACCGCGCCATTTCCTGCTAGCCACAACCGTTCATCTGCTACGCTCTGCACAAATTAAAACTGCTCATCCCATCACATACTACAGTAACATCTCGAGATCTCAAGGCCACGCGGGTAACCGTATCACAGAACCGGTCGGGTCACGTGATGGCACTGGGTGAACTTAATTGCACATAAAACCGAGAAAAGATGTGATCAACCAGAATTGAACTTCCTGGTGGCCTTGGACCACGGATCCGCCACATGCGAGCTTCGAGACCGAGCGACTTTCCCGGTAAATTAGGAGGATGCGACAGGCAAGGCGGGAAATGTTGGATCTCACTTTGTCACCGATGTTAAAATACAGATATTGTGAAAAAGTCTGGTTTTATGATTGTTGGTGACAGAACGAAAGGGGCGAATTTCTCACTTAGATTTTTGCAATCAACTTTTTGTTGGTCCGTTTGTGCATTCTGTGGTATTTCTTAAAAATTGGACTGTTGATTGGGTAAAGTTTTTACAAACAGGAATAGGGTAGCTGAGTGGTTGCAGTGCTTGTCTTTGAATCCAAAGGTTGCCGGTTCGATCCTGAGAAAAGTTGAAGGTTTTAGATCCTGAGAAAAACTTTATAAAGGTTCGATTTCGGGCCCATTTGCCATTTATTTGTCCTTGGGCTATTAATTAATTACTATGCTTTCTAACAACTCGGCGATGTTAGATAGTAACAGGACCGGAGTTTAAAACGTTCCCCCTCAAAACGTTATAGAAATTCCAGCGGCGTAGATACACACATTAAAATGATTTGTTTAAAAAAAAACATTGAACATTCTTTAGGCTCCAATAAAGAAAACTTTGTTTCAAATTTCTACAGACAGGTTGATATTATTCTAAAAAGTACTCTTCTTCTAGATTATCATTTCACTGCTATGTCTCCAAAGTAAATTTTTAGATAGCTTGGCATTAATATATCATCAACTAAACACATATAGGTACGCAGGTTTGCTAAAACCTTATGAATTTGTTCATTTCGCGAAGTTAAAAAATCTTGAAAAAGCACATTTAAAAATTACACTTCTGTTGCGATGTTATAAACCTTACAAAGTTTCAAAAATAATCCAAAATTAATATTCAATTACACTAACAATAAAACATTGAGTGTCGAGTGTTTTGGTTATAATTCTAATTGGCTATTTCAATGAAGGTCTACTTTAGAATTTATCAAGATTTTTATGGATAGGCCCTATAACCATTGTCAAAGATTAAGTCTTTGTCGTGATGTCACTGCCTTGTTATTATAGTCTTTAAGCTAATCAAGCAAATTTATCTTTAGCATTACCGCAGTAGTTATAGTTTATGAATTTGTCTAAAGAAACAGTTTTTGGTGATCTCTTTATGCAAGACTGCAACGATAACAATTGAAATTTAGTACATTGAATCATAGTTCCAATAAGATTGGGTGTCTCAACAGGACTTGGGTGGCTCCCTGATATTCTCAAGAACCAAGAATGTTGCAGCAAACCTGCGTGTGTTCAGTTGATGATGTTGTAATGCCAAGTTATCTGAAAATTTACTTTGGTGACAGTGAAAAGGTTGTCCAGAAGAAAAGTACCGTTCAGAATAATATCAACCGGTCTATAGAAATTCGAAAGAAAGTTATCATTATTGGAGCTAAAGATTGTTTAAGCTTTTTGAGATCAAAATTACTTAAGAAAATAAACTGCTATGGTTTAAATCATGTTACAATGTTAGTTCAAGAAGTTTAATTTAGTTTTTCGTGTCTCAATGTCAGTACGTGGATCAATTTCCTTTCAAAGATCAATATGACTCGATAGTAGCACAGTTGGGGTCAGGGGTCGGTAGAAAGTCTATCAATCATTCTTTGTCGTGGCAAGATCCATTCACAGTATCGCACTGGAGGCCTTGAGTATTGTCTAGAATCTCGAGCACGCCGACGTCCTTGTGATAAACCCATGCTGAGTGCGAATCAAATTTGGAGTAGTGCAAATATCATGCTGGTATTTGACCTTATTATTCTTTCCAGAAGAATGATGCGAGGTTAGATATTATAATTTTAGAATCACAGACACCTGGGAGATCCTAAATGTTGGACATTCTTGAATGGTTTGTTCTGTTTTTCATCCCAATAAGGGAAATTAAGGGTTCTCAACAAGGGCAGTACACCACCAGGAAGAGGAATAGTTGTTTTCATTACTGTAGTCTCGAAAGTGGCTTATTGAGGGGAGAGATTGCATTTAAGCGCAATGCGAAGCCGAGCGTGGAAAAGGCTATCGAGCCCTGCAATGACACGTTTGATACGGATATCGGAAAACTAGTAAAAAAACACGAATATTTTTGTTTATTCAACTTAGTTTCAAGAAAAAAAAACAAACTCATAACGCTGATTTTCCGTGCTTATGTCGAGGTACATACGCACGGAAACAATGCAACAACAAATAATGCAACAACTGATTGGCCTAAAGCAACAGGCGATCGGTCTGCACAGCAAAATCCCATAACGGTTACTTTCCGTGCACCACAAATGCACAGAAAGTTAGCATTATGTAATTTTGCCGTGTAGTAGCGTTAATTACTTATTTTGTTAGCTCATTTTACGTTTAGAAAATGTAATTTCGTGTGTAGAGTAATGAAAAATATCTACCTAATTGGTTTAAGTATTATACCCCCAAGACTTATTTGGCTCGAATTGTATGTTACTGTAGCCTAATAAACTACTTTTTGAAAATTCATATATATCTATACTTATTTAATACGCTAAGGAGTTTTTTTGTGTTGAGAACTCCTCCTACAATTTTCAACCGTTATTCAAGTTTTTGGTGTCGTTGGATAGGGCTTGATCTGTAGTTGTTTTCGCCAAAAATTGATAAAAATCGGACATAAATTAAGGGCGTTCTACAAAAATTAAATTTTAAATTTTTCTATTAGAATAACATTGAGTTTAAGTTGAACAGTTTTAACATCTGTTAATGTACAGCTGTAAATACGTGTATTTTTTGTGATTACTAATATTCACAATATTGGATTGGTCGGATGACGTAGATTTAGAACTAAATGTAACTTTTGCACTGTATCAAAATAAACTGCTCGATTTCGAGCAACACGTAGACTAATAGTAGTTTAATCTTAAACCTTAAATATTGTACAATCAATTATTAAAGAGATCACTCTCGTCTCAGCGCTACCCAACACCTAACACAAAAGCCACCTGGTGACAATTAAGGAAACTCATGCCCATGCGCTGTGAGTCACGTGACAGTACAGTAGGTGTCAACGACTCGGTGACGCAATAGTTCTCCTTCCTTGTGACCTTCGACGTTTTAAATAGTATTTCTTTATGTTCAATGTTCAACGAGTTATTTTAGATTCTTAAGATTTCTTAAAGGAATTTTTATTGGGAGTTCCTGAGGACTGAGTTTTGCTTGGTAAACTTGTAAGACGTCCTCGTTCGCTCCGCTCACTCTCCATGCCATGAGAATTTTAAAAATCCGTGCCGAAAGGGAATACGCACTCTCGTTTAAATTGAATGTAAATTGATGGTTTTTTTCTACAATTTATTAGGTTATTTTCGTTTAGTTTATAGTAGTTACAAAATATGTTCATATTTATGACATGGACACTTTGAAGAGCAATTAATTATTGTATCATATCCAATCCATTCATCGTAGCCGAACCTCATAAAAATCAATTAAATCAAAAATCAAAATCCTAGGACAGTAGATTCTGCCTGTACAAATAGTGATTGTCTTATAATAAGAGTATCATGATAAGATTCGTTTACCTAATACATTGAGGAGTATAGGAGTTTGAAATAAGTGCTAAACTCTAGATTTGGATATTTTAATAAACTATTTTTACTGTATATAATTAATGTATGTTATTAGAAATATTGTAACAATTCTTTTATACTGAGTTTGAATCTATTGTCGATAAACTTTTAAATATACCACGGTACATTGGATAAATCGTTTTAATACAATAACATTTTGACCACTAATACCAAAAGAACCGGTTCTCTCCAGAAAGTTATCCTAAAGCTGACTTTAAACACCAACTGATTAAAAAATAGTTAAATTTTGATATTTTGTTTAGGAAAAGAATTTGTTTGTAAGCCATGGTAGTTTCCAAGAGTTTTACATCATTCGAACGGAAGCGAATTGTAAAATTTAAGAACTAGGGTATACAGTGAGATTCACGGAAATTGACCGATGGAAATTTTAACAGCTGTGTCCCCTCCTCACCAATGGCCAATGACGGTCCTTAATAGTCTTCAGCAATTAAGGACCACACTCATCAGTGGCTCCTAGTCCTCCTACGGCACCAAAGAGTCTCTCCCGAGAACACAGTTATGTTACACACAGATTTGCATGTTAAAAATGAGACGAAAAATCCAATTATAATATGAAGCATATTACAGTATCATAACGTATAAAGCTACAGTTTAGTCTTACAGTGTATAATTTTATACGTTATAACACGATTATTTTTATACGTTATGAGATGATTTTCACATTTATTGTATTATACGTTTATGAGACCCGACGGTCGTACATTGATGGAGTGCAGGAACGCAGTGCACACCTGCGGTGCACCCAGACTCGTAGACGCTTTGGACCGTGACTTGGTGACGAAACACGACGTTTCATCACCGCTACCGCGGCCTTCCTCAGGTACAAAAACACGGGTCTTCTCTAGATAACGACCTAGTGAAAACCGCAATGGGTCATCTCAACTGTGTGGTTTACCCCGATAAATTAGTGTTCTATAAATGGAAAAGACGGAGGGACAAAAAGTTAAAATTGGCTTCTTTGAAGCGAGCTCTTCATTATTAGAACTTATGAGGAGAATTTTTATGACTTTTACAGGTTCAGGGCCGATTTTGTAAATGGGCCCTGTGGGCCTGGGCCCAGGGGCGCAAGAGGTTTGAGGTTTGTTGGTGGCGCAAGATAATTTTTTTTGGTGATCCAAAACAACGGGGAAGGGCGCAAATATCTCTTGGGCCCATAGCGCATCACATACAAACCGCGGGGCCTGTACAGGTTAAATGACAAAGCCATTTAGATTTGAACGTTATGGTAACATTTTACTTATAGTGTTTAGTAATTGAGATAATTACTAGAACTTGGTGTAAAGGTGGCGTTGTACTGTATCCAGCTACTTGGAGGTCACGAATTGTGGATAGTCATAAGCGATGGCTTGTGGATGAGATATTCTCTGTGGGGATCGACGTCCGCACTAGTTCATCCATAAAGACCATCCTCATAATTAGACCAATTCTATATATGAGGTCGAAATTGTGGTTCGAATCCCACGTTAAACTGCAGGTCCCTAGATACAATGCTGTTGGTCTGTTAACTGTCCTGTCTAACGAGAATGTCGGCCTTAGTCAGTAACAAGACCACAAGATCGCGTCACAATCATCCTACACTCATCTCTCATTCATGCTTGTCTTAAACTACCTATTAATTAGGTCACCATTTCGATAAAGGTGTTAGAGATATTACTTTCAGTGCTAATTAAATGAGTAATTACATCAGATTCATGATCAGTTTCATAATTTTCTCATCTGAGATTTTACTGTCCTTGTTTTTAACTAGGCCAGTGGTTTGGTTGTGCACTAATTCAATAGTATGCTATTACTACTGTTTTACTGTTATGACGACAAATATTATTTCGCTAGTTAGATTACTTACTTTATAACCCTTTCTCCTCATTGCGATGGATATTGGATAACTAACTTACAACTTTAGTTTATTAAAAGTATTCAATTTAAATTAATTGGGCCATTAAAATTTCAAAATCGTTTTATGTTTTCGTAATTAAGAAAAAATTGTACACAAAACTCGATAAAGAAATCCAATACCCTAAAACAAGCAATATTTGTACGAGACTTTTTTTCCCCTTCCTATGACTTTTGCTTTGAAATGGGGGTTTCAGCCAAGAGGAAACAATTATTGGAGTTAACCCATGCTTGGGAAAATCCTGTTTCTGTCCAACAGTCAAAGTTCAAGATGACTGTAGTGCCAGGTGAGCTACATCCCATAAGAGCAATGGTGTTATTTTCTGCGACATCCGTGGATGTCGCCACAGAGTTTTTGTTGGTTAAAAAACCAACATTTTACGCTTTGTTACCTGCAAATGTTGCCAAAGCTGCAGGAAACAACAATCGTTCTCTTTTGCGTTGGAGATTTTTTGTCTCAACTATTACTAAAATAAGGAATTTCAAAGCAAACCAGGATAGAATTTATGGTTTTATATTTACTTTGATTGATAATTGTTAATTTGGTCATAACCTAATGGTTTGTTATTAACTAATAACCCGAATGTTAAATAGAGTAATATATGGTGTCGTTACGATAAATATCGTACCCGTGGCAAGACTGCTTCATTCTAATCAGTTGTGTAATGGTAAATATTATAACGTAACTTGACTTCCGTTTTAGTTTGGACGCTTCATACCCTGAACACAAAAAAATAGCTATTCAGCTGACCTTAGCAAGAAGTTATGTTTTTCCCTCTACAGACCTTGCATCGTGTTATCCTTATGGATATTTTTTGTAGTAACTAAAATAATCAACCAAAATCAGCTGATAATTGTAATAATATTATTTTCTCTGCTGACATTTTTTTACAATGTATAAATCAACCAAAGTGTTACTTTTCAACATGTGGTTCAACAAGTTCATATCAAAATTCAGCACGAAAGAGCACTGATCGAAGCAAATGAGCTTGTCTTGAAATGGAAATGAGCAAATGAGTGAAACGAACGAGCTTTGCCTTGAACAGGAAAGTGATGATTTATAATTTTACGAGCAAAAGCTCGACCCCATATGCAGCCTTCCGTCATTCCAAAAAAATGGAAGACTTAATTTTACAGAGTCGTAATATAAACCTTTCTGAGGAGAACTTAGAAAATTCTAGCAGTTTTTTTGGGGCCTAAATATTTATTTCGTAACTAATATTACATAATTACATATTGCGGTAGAACCTCAAAACAGAACGCCCAAACTAGACCGTCGAAGTCCTCGTCCTCCGCTCGGCATGTTTGATGGTGAACTCTTCGGCGACCTTGAAGAACTTCTTCTTGTTCTTCAGCAGTTCCTCGGCCAGCTGTGGCCGGAGGGGATGCTCGGGCTCCGGATAGTTGACCATGGCTACCAGCGCCTCTACGACCTGGTCTATCTTGGTGGACGGCTTCCAGTTCTCGGGGCTAAGCAGCGGCAGGCAGATGTTGCCATCCTCTCCAATATTCGGGTGGTAGATCTTCGTCTTGAAGGTTACCTGAGGCGAGGGAATGTTAAGAGAGGCTTGCGTTTCTTAATAATTTTTAGCTTGGCTATTACTGTAAGTATAGTTACTAACGTATATAATAAATATGCTACATGAATGGTAAAATGATTGATTTCATCGTTTTGATTAAGAAGTTGATAGTTGAATATGGATTTGGCCTTAAGTTGGTTCCTTGAATATGTTTTTCTTTGATTAAAAAGGTCCAAGCAAAAGATCGAAACAAATAAAAATATTGGTACTTTAAACATCCCAGTTGTTAAAGTTATGATATTATGTAATACTGTCTCATAAAAAAACCTTGTGCAGTTTTAAGTTTCTCTGAAAAAATCGACATGATATATGGTCTATTTGGCGACATCGTTTAGAAAAGCGAACGCTTTCGTATTTTATAGCCATTTCCAACAGCATCACCCTCAATTTCTATCCCCAAACCCCTGCAACTATCTCACTTGCAGTTCTCAACTGTAAATGGCTGGAAGCGGAAAACGCTCTTGTGATCAATAAACAGTGTCAACCTACGACCACATTTCACATGAATTATGTAACTTTGGAGTACGAACTCCATCAGCGTCATTAGTTTCACCGAAAAATGTGAGCTAATTTAAAAGCCAGAGGGTGCGTCATACAGTTAACACAAGTGGTGTCAACTAAAGTAAGACTTAAATTCAGGGAACACTCACGATCTAAAAATGTTATCGGCACACTGAAATTTAAAACGGTGACTTCTTCGATTAGAATCCAAAGCCATACATTACAATGCAACGACACGATCTAAATTACTACACAAATAAAAAAGTAAGACGAGGGAATAAGTAATAATCAATTTCTGTTAGTGGATAATTAAACTCATTACCAAATAAAATATCTTAAAAACGCGAGCCTGTCTTAACATTCACCTGGGGTGGCTTGAAGGGGTACTCCGGGGGGAAGACGAACTCTACGATGAACGCGCCCTTGTTGTAGGGTTGGTTGTTGGGCACCACCAGCCCCCTCCAGACGAGGATGTTGGACTCGTCCACCTGGATGTTGGTGAAATACGGCAAATCCGCCTCCTTCAATTCCGCCAACTCTTTCTGCAATCTTCTTGCGAACGACATCTGTCAATTGCTGCTCTTTCTTTCATAAACTTTTCACTTCGGGTGTTTCAATGTCGTAATCACATTAATTTACTCCCTTCACGTAGAAAATGGAATGCACTTGCAATGTATAACATGAAACTGGAATTTGGGTTATGTTTTTTATTGTGTTTTGACAGTTTTAGTTTATGTATATTATTATTTGGCAATTTATAATAAATCACCTGTTTGGATACAGCTGTTGGAAATAAAACACTCAGTTTCTCCCGTGACAAGATAAAAAAAGTTATTGAATTTGCTCAAGTCAAAGTATACCTACTGAATGCATTATAGTATAAATCTTCGATAAAACAAATATTCTCTGCTGTATCATATTTCAAAACAATCAGGTTTCCTAATATAAAGTTCAAAATTGATCATTAAGTACAAGGAAACCGAGCTTGTGCTACGTAAAATTATTAAAAGTCACTTTCCTTTTAAATACTAAGCTCGTTCGCTCCGCTCACTCGCCCTCTTCTTTTGAGGAAGAGCTCGTTCACTTCACTACGTCTACAGGCAAAAGGGTGCTGCACTTTGGTATAAATTTGTTGATCCACAGGTTAAAAATGAAACACATTTAGGCAGAAAAAATGTTTCGCGTACAAACAGTACTTGTTTTAGAGAATAAGATAAGATGAAATACACTTAATTCAACAAACAATAATCTTTGTGCAGATTTCGAGACAAAGTACAGTATAAAATTTATAATTTCTATTACCGTAAGTTAATGAGGTTTGATTAAAATAATGAATTTATAGCCCCGTTTACACGCTCCAATTTATCTGCGCAAACCTGGTTTGCGCAAACCAAATTTGCGCAGATATCGTAGCGTGTAAACGGCAGATTTGCGCAAATGATTGGATTGGAGCGAGGTTGGAAGGTTTGTGGAAATTTTCATCAACCTTGCGATCAGATTGGAAGGTTGGAGCGACAGGTTGGAACGTGTAAACGGTCGTTCATGCCATTTTGCTCAAACCTTAACCTAAAATCAGTGTTCCCACGAATGAGTGCAGTGTGCGCTGTTATACCCTACCAAGTGTCATAGCCGAATTTTTAAGAGTTATAACTAAGTTCAGAAGTTCCACATAACAATCTTTGGTCATCCTCAAGTAATTTCGCCAATCATTTGGTTCATCGCGCAATTCTCTTAAGAGCCTCACGTGGGAAAACTTACTTCGTTTCAGAAGCCAAGACCTACACCATTTACTCCTCGGTTTTCCTCTTTCCAGGGTCACTACTCTTGCTAAAAAAATAGCATACACCGACCACAACAACCCCTCCTCCATGATGGCGATCACAGCAGGTACTGAAGTTTGCAAATCGGAAGGAAGGTTTGAGTTAAATATCGTAACGTCTAAACGGTCGCGCCAACTCAAACCTGGTTTGCACAAACTTGGTTTGTGCAAACCAGGTTTGCGTAGATAAAGCTTTATTTCGAAACTAAAACCCTGAATCGTTTACAAAAAAGTGGGCAATAGATTAGAAATAAATAATAACAAGTTCAAGTAAAACAAGAAAACAACTTTCACAAAAAAAACACTTTGATCTTGATACATCAAAAGCAGTGAAATAATGAACGTTTCCTAGCACGTTTAAACTAAACATGCATAACAGGTTTGGAAACAATTTTGATTTTATGAAATTAATAAAACAATATTAAGGTAAAACTAATTATTTTTATCAATTCTGCAATTTATCATAATTTAAATTTGAACAAATTTTCTTAAATGTTTTTAAATGTTTGTTTAAATGTTTTTATCTTAAATTTTCTTAAATAATCTTCAATACGAACAGCTCGCTCTACTCGACAATTCGACCACTTACTTCCAACCTCATAAAAAATAGTATAGTCATTAACTTCTTTTAAACAAAAACAAAAGATAAAAGTGAATAAATAAAGGAATTGTTCATTGTTGTGTAGAGTTATTGCAGCAAAATGCACTGCAAAAGATATCCTTTTTTAAATACTAATGAAACATTTTCCCATACATAAATATTTTAGGTAGATCAAAGGTTTTATATAGTTTTAAAGACATTAATTTCGTAGCTAACCCTTACCTTAACATGATTCTTTGTTTAACAATTTTTAAATCCAGTCTCGTTACGATGAAACCTCCCGATAATATGGAACAAGAAACCTAACACCCGACACGTGTATTTTTTCAGGTAGAACATTCAAAGACTTGTTCACAAGTTTTATTGCTGGTTCGGTATTTACAAACAAGCTCATATTTACTGCTTACGACTAATCTATGTTAATTATGCCGATAGCAAAAGAAAATCAGAACCGAAGAATGTTCGCTCGTTAACCTTTGATTTAAGACAGTTTCAAGCGCAGGCGCTCGGGCGCGCGCGCGCGCGCGCGTGTGTGTGTGTGTGTGTGTGTGTGTGTGTGTGTGTGTGTGTATGTGTGTGCGTGCGAAAGTCGCGGATGCGTGTAAAACCTCATTACATGACGTAATATGAGAATCCGGCTTGCTAACAATGCACTTCTGCTCACTCGTGACTGCAGAATTAAACAGACAATGAATGGATTTGGAATAAATACAATTTGTTTCAGCTTCTGGCAGCATGGTTTTATATACACTGTAATTCTCATTAAAATATGGTTAAGAGTTTTTTTTCAACTTTTGTGCTAGTAGCGCAGTAGGCAATGTTGTTAACAATGGCTTTTGGGCAAAACCTATTCACCTGTTTCGGACGCATTTTAATAAGAGATTTTTCAAACTTGGTAATCACTTAGTTGGATAATTATATTTAGGTCTCCCATATCTTAAAAGTAAATAAAAAATAAAAATTGTGTAAAACGTTTAGTCACATTTTAAAGTAAATCAATTTTCGATATCAGGCATGAAGGACCTACGTCCAACCTTAATTTATTTATTTATTAACGGACAACCCTTTTTAATAATACGTAAAGTAAGGTAAGTACGTGTTTTTAATCTACAATAACATATATTTTCAACGATAAATATTAAGGACGTGTTTTTAATCTACAAGGAAATATATTTTTGATCTATGAATATTTAAAAACGCCGTCCGAAACCGGGGAGTGCAGATGCATGTTTTCAGTGTTTTACAGGGGGAAATAGATCAATTTAATGGCAAAAAGTATAGGCCCTGGAAGAAGCACTTGACAGGCTTTTGTGTTTTATGAAGTTGCTAAGAAAAGGTAACAGCTAAATTAAAAATGGAGAAAAAACAGGAAATAATAGCAATATATATGATATTTCAACTAAGCAAACTATGATGTTTGTATTAGTTATGGTCTATTTAAACTTTCTATTTAAGAATTAGATCATATTCAAATATGCTTGATATAACTCTTACAAATTTAACCAAGTATTATTCATGGCACATTAAAAGTGGGAATACCAACGTTTCCTTTTGGGAATAATAGAAACCTCTTCATAATTGCACTATAACCAAACAAATTTTACGTCCAAGAAAATAGGAAAAAATAAGTGATTAGAGTCAATTTGGCAAATTATACAGGAGAAATCGATATTATGTTAGTATTTATGGATTTTTACTAACAACACACTGCAAATTGATTATTAACACATTTTGATAATACGTTAGTGTTGTATTATAACGCAATTATACCAAAATAGTCCCTACATGTACCATAAAGGCCTGCGCGTCTTGCCGAGTCCATATACTACATGAAAATGTAATGCATCTTTAGTTTTTCTAGCTGATCGCCCGTGCTCTTTTTATAATAAACATTAAGACTACCGGTACTGTTCTTAATATTACTTAAATTAGTATCTTTCGGTCTAAAATAAATACTGTAATAGAATTTGTCTATTTTAAAAATTTCTGTATTATTATGTATATTTCACATCATCACGCACAATTCATTATGGCTTAGTGTGACCCTTTAATTGTGCGTTGTAAAGTTTTGTATGTATTGCCCGAAGAAATTTGATTTTATAGATTTATATGTTTGATTGACAGTTATTTAGTAAGAAATAAAATTAGTGTTTTAAAATTAATTTGAAAAAAAAAAATATAAGAGACCACCTCATTAGCCTGTTGTAATAATATGCTGCACCGTTAATTATACACGTCAAACGAAATAAAGAAATTGTTGATTCGGAATTCTATCCTAGGCTGTAACACAGGTCTACGATGTATCCATTTTATATTTCTGCAAACTACATGAAAACATTTAGCCTAAATACTGTAATCGTTTGAAACAAACAAAAAACTACCGTACTGTATTTTTAATATTTTGATGGCTACATTAAAAACCTATTTAACTCATGCGGTACCCACAATTAATACACAACATGACGTTTTATATATTTTTATATGTATAACAATGATAATTGACGAATTAAGGAATTAATCAATAAGGGATTCAGTACAATTAACAAGTTTGTTTTATTCTTAAGCACATTAACTAAATTAAAAAATTTGATATTATTACAGCTAAACAACAAATATTTTAGTTGTAAAGTATAAATAATTAAACATTTCCTGTTAAATATTTAGAGTTTCTTTGGATTGAAGTTACAAATTAATAGATTAATCTGGTCTTCGATAAGATCGAAACTCCGTAACTGTTTGCCGATATTGAAATATATCTTTAAGGCGTCCTGACACATCAAACTTATAGTAAATGCGTTGTCTTTTACAAGGATATGTAAGTGCTGAGCTTTAATAGCTGAAACATGTTTGTATGATCCGTTAGCCTATTATAAATTAAATAAATTTGTTTGTTTTACATTTTAAGTTAGTCTTAAACTACCTAATCGAACTAAAATCTTATTGGCAATAAAATAGGGTTGTTTAAATAATATTTTATTGGAGTTTCGTCGTCAAATGTTATTGCTAAATTTTAAAAACAGTTTCGCAAATATTCAGATAAGATATTGCTCATCATTACGAAAACATTTCAACCTCTCCTCCTCCATTGAAACACAACACACATAAATATTCACAACACTACTAATCACACTTTCCGTGTGTCCCCAACATTTCCCATACCTGTAAACACCCATTAGATTACATTATCAGCTGTCCTACATTCTTAACCTCAATTGTTCCCAATTATATAATTTTCCGCCGTTCCTCGTCCATGGACAAAGAACTTCGGCTTGCAAAGCAACTCCTACAGACAAACAATCGATCACACTCACCTGCATATCCGGTAAGGAAGAAACACAAACAAAACGAAATTCCGAACAATTTGAACACGTCAACCGCCATGACATAGGGAACACAGGACTACGAACAGATGATAGAGAGAAAGTGAGTGCGCGCGCCTGGCGGTAGACCGAGCAACTAGAGGTGAAAGTCTCCGGCTTGCCCAAGACGATCCTCAAGGTCTCTCCGCCGCCGCCGCCGCCGCAGTAGTCGCTATTTAATTTGGTCTGCTTATCCACCGCCATCACTGGAAACTGCGGATTTAGTTTTCCGTTGCAAGATGTTAATTGTCTGGTAGAACAAGTGGAGGTTGCTGCAACCACCTTTATGGTCAAGTACCGGGACCGTTTATGGAGGTCTTAATGAGGAGCGAGAAGTCTTATAGGTACTATGAGCTGTTTTTATAATACTTAAATCAACTTAAATATCTTAAGAATTCGTTTTATATTTTGAGAACACAAATAACGCTTAAAAATTTTGTTGATTTTGCGTGTTTTAAAGGACGTTAATCACGCAGATAATTTACTCCAGTATCGTAGCTGTAAAACAAAATTTTATCCCCTTTTTATTCGTGTTTTTTTTTCAGATTTACCAAAATTAAAACCAAAATAATGGAAGCAAATATGAAGTAAAGAATTATCGCCCTAGAGACTTTCTTCACACAGTATCCAAAATATTTGAAAATACAATGTAAAATCAACTTGTAGCTTATTTAGAAAACCACAACCTTTTAGGAAATTTCCAGCACAGTTTCAGGCATGGAAGATCAGTTTTAACTGCATCTACTGAATTCACAGGATCCATTGTTGATTGTTTGGAAAACAAACAAAAAGTTATTGACATATTGATGGACATTACTAAATTATTTGACTCTCTGAATCTTGACAAGCTCTTATCCGTTTAATTTAGTCTTGACTTCGTAAAAAAAAAAAAAAAAAAAAAAAAACACTCTTAAATGGTTCAAAACTTATATGTACAACAGGCAACAATTTGTAGAAGTAGTGTACTTAAATAAAATTAGAATGAAAATACTTTATCAATCTCAAATTAGAACATTAAAGCATGGAGTACCACAGGGGTCCATCTTGGGACCTTTACTATATATTTGCTAGAAAGGTAATTTTCTAAAATTGTCTAATAATAGCCAGTCTTTATATCTATGCAGACGATGTAAATTTTCTGGATACTCAGAAAATAGTTAGAGACATATTATTTGTAACTGATTTGTATTAAATAATTATTTTAATGACAAGCAGCTTTTAATTAATCTAGTTAAAACCAAATTCGTTACATTTGAGACACGGCAAACTAAAATACACACTAATCCAAAGATGGAAATTAACAAAATCGTTATAAGTGTAGAGGATCTGGAATTCGGATGTTGAAACCGTGATCTCTTCCAAAATATTCGCATTATTTAGATAAAAAAATTCCTGAATCTTGATTCTTTGAAAAATATCTACTTTGCATATATTTATCAATAATATGTTTTTGAATATCATTATATGGACCCAAATCTAAAAGTAACCTTGACACTATTTTAAAACTACAGAAGAAAAGCCATTCGTATAATTTTATATCTCAAACCAAGAATTTCGGTGAAAAAGCATTTTGTGTCTCTAAATATGTTGACTATGTATGGAATTATATATTTGAAACTATTCTATCATTGGGAAACAAATCAAACTATTTAAAACTATCTGGCGACCACTACAACAACTACAGGGAAAGGCAAAAGTCTGGATACCCCCAGTTAACTTTTTAACGCGTTGCAGTAGGAAAACCAAACTCGGCACATGTTTACAAAATCAAAAACGGCACTTTTTCATCAACTACACAATTTTGCCCCTGCCCCCAAAATGGGGTATTTTGGGGGCAGCCCCAAATTTTCAAATGTAAACCCCTATCGAGTGACCCCTCATTTTAAACGGTTTATCAAGAGAAATTAAATGGCGCAAACCGGAGGTCGATATCTCACCCCTAACCAAAATGGCAGCCATTTCAAAATTTGACATGGGCAAGCAAGTATAAGTAAGGACACCCCCAATTAATTTTTTAACACGTTGCAGTAGGAAAACCAAACTCGGCACATGTTTACAACATCAAAAACTGCACTTTTTCATCAACTACACAACTTTGCCCCTGCCCCCAAAATGGGGTATTTTGGGGGCAGCCCCAAATTTTCAAATGTAAACCCCTATCGAGTGACCCCTCATTTTAAACGGTTTATCAAGAGAAATTGAATGGCACAAGTCGGATGTCGATATCTCATCTCTAACCAAAATGGCAGCCAATGTAAAGTCAATTTACCCTTCTCGAATTTTAAAATGGCTGCCATTTTGGTTAGAGATGAGATATCGACATCCGATTTGTGCCAATCAATTTCTCTTGATAAACCGTTTAAAATGAGGGGTCACTCGATAGGGGTTTACATTTGAAAATTTGGGGCTGCCCCCAAAATACCCCATTTTGGGGGCAGGGGCAATGTTGTGTAGTTGATGAAAAAGTGCAGTTTTTGATGTTGTAAACATGTGCCGAGTTTGGTTTTACTACTGCAACGTGTTAAAAAATTAATTGGGGGTGTCCATACTTATACTTGCTTGCCCATGTCAAATTTTGAAATGGCTGCCATTTTGGTTAGGGTTGAGATATCGACCTCCGGTTTGCGCCATTTAATTTCTCTTGATAAACCGTTTAAAATGAGGGGTCACTCGATAGGGGTTTACATTTGAAAATTTGGGGCTGCCCCCAAAATACCCCATTTTGGGGGCAGGGGCAAAGTTGTGTAGTTGATGAAAAAGTGCAGTTTTTGATGTTGTAAACATGTGCCGAGTTTGGTTTTCCTACTGCAACGCGTTAAAAAGTTAACTGGGGGTATCCAGACTTTTGCCTAACCCTGTATAACATCAGAAACAGAGGGGAAAGCTCTTGAATCCCAAACGCTAGAACTACATAAAAAAACACAACAATTAGTTCTAAATTTTACCATAAAATTCCAAAAAAATATACAACCTGCAAATCTGAATTTAAGGAATGAAGAATTAAATAAATTTCTTGTCAGCAAGTCCTTATATTCCTTATTTGAAGAATGTTGATAACAGACAGTTCTTTATAATTATGAGTAACCATAGCTGGATAGAAATTTTTTTCTTTTATTTAGAAGTAAGACAAATTTAACACCATCTACAATCAACATATATAACTCTGTAAGCGGCATTTTTGAGAAATTTCAAACACTGATATTCTATGATAACTTTATTTGTGTGCATATATTATACTGTATTTTACTTTAAACACTCTCCCACTTCTTAATTGTCGCAATTTCCCTTTATCCATTTTTCATCTATTACCATTAAATTAATTTTAATAAATGAAATTCTAGATACTTTTGAAAATTTTGATACTTTTTTATATGACGCACGTACATACAATACCCGGCATTGGCAACAATGTTTACTCTGCAGACAGCTTCGCATTCTAGCGGCGAAGTTCGCAACTTCGTGAACTCACACAATCCGCAGTACGTTGTCTCTGGTTTCTCACATATAAAATTATGCATATTTTTGCATACTCTAATGCAACCAACAAAGGTAAAAAATTCAATCCTAGATCAATCAGTTACTTTAAAATTTTCGAGAAAATCGGTTGAAAAATGGTGTCCGAAACGTGCGAACAAAACCATGCTTTGCCTAAAAGCTAAAGGTTTACTTTCCAACTGTGCTACCAAAGGTGAAGATGGGATAGGGATTTTTGTAACATGCATTTCCAGCTACTTTTGAGGGACTTTAACAAGTTTTTATTTTCATCAACTATTGTGGTGCTTAAAAAAAGAATACGCTTTTTTATTTTTGTCCTCTAGAACTTGAGAAACTTTAAAATAAACAATGAGTTTTTATTTTTATCACTGAGAAGATTGGCTTTACTTAATTAGCTTACCTGATTACATTAAATCCAAATAAGAAAAGTAAAAAAATAAATAAATAAATAAATCAAATCATATTTCGACTTTTTAAAAATATTTTTAAACAATGTGGTTAACATGATTTGGTTATACAAATCATTGGTAAATATTATAAAAATATTTCTAAGTCAATAAATAAAAAATACTTTTTTGATTAGAATTGTTGTTAAAAAAAATTTGGTGGAATAATTTTATCAGAACTTTACATGACGTTCCTCTAACTGTTGTGTTGCCCTTAGCTTTGCATGTTACAACGGTATTCTAAATGCCACATATAATTACCAGTGTTTCTATATGTCGCGATATACAGTATGAAACAAATGCAAATCTCACGACGGGTTAATTTATACTCTAGTATTTTATTGAGACACAAGAGAATATTTAGAACGAGCTTGACATCTAATTACTGTAAGATTCATAGACCCAATCACCAGTCGTTCGTTTCAAAACGGGGGTGTTCAACTAGTCATCTGTATTATACTTTAGGAAGGCTATACCTACTCCGCGGCTTCGAGGTGTCACCTGTGATGAAGATGTTACCATTGACGATGAAATGTTACTCACTGGAACACCCTTACTGTATTTACAGATTAATTGGTTACCGAATCATAATTGTTTGGTATTAATATTTTAGTCCATTTGAATTAAGTCCAACTTGTCACTTATGTCTATACAAGTTTTAATATAGTCTGTTTTCTTGCCATCTTTTGGAAAGGAAGAATTTAGCTATAAATTCACAGCAACAGTACTTGTATATCTATTTTATATTTTTGTATTACTTTTATGCCAAAGAAAGATCTTTTTGGACGTATTATTTTCTTTTGTTTTGCAGAGGCATTGCAACTTTAATCTATTGCAACCTATATGATATCAATATAACAGATATTTGAAGCAGATGTTTTATAGTTGTTGAATCATTTTGCAAAGTAAGAATATTACAACAACAAAAAGTGCACTCCTAACTGGTGGAGCGAGATTCTTTTAAGAGTTATCTTCACCTTTGGGCCAATAGCCCACTGTTGCGCACTCGGCAATGTTAACCATACGGCTTTTATGCAAAACATGGTATTTTATTTCCAGGTTTCGCGGCGGACGCCGTTTTTCAACCGATATTCTTTTAACTTGGTAAGGGTTTAGTTGAATAGTTATATTGAGTTATTTTGAGAAAATTTTGAAATTTTAACAAATATTACTCTCTATGACGTTGCAATGTTAGATTTTTTCATAATTTTAAGATTTTTTGTACTTCTACCATTGATATTTACTCATATATCAGGTATGAGGGACCTAGATCTAACCTTAATCTACAATAAGTTTTACCAATAAATATCCAAAAACAACGTCCGAATCAGGGGAATACCGAGGCATGTTTTCAGTGTTTTTACAAGGGAGAAAATGACCCTTAATGTCACACATTAGGTAGAATCTGTTGGGCGTATGCATTGAAATTAATTAATTCCCCCTCCATTAAGTTTAGAACAGTCAGTATAAATCATAAAGCTAATACAAACTACAGATACTTTATGTAAAAAAATTATTTATTTATGTTATTACTAGGGCATTTGTTGTTAGATATCGAGAAATTTTATTTGAACTATCACGTGTCATTGCTAAAAATATTTATGTTTTGTTTTAAATTAACGGCACCCGACCAATTCAATATTGTGATTGTCAGGAATCACTCAAAACTACACTTATTATTTACAACTGTACACTAACAGATGTACTAAACAGTGTTAGTGAACTTAACTTTCGTTGTCAATGGAAAAATAGTTAAATTTTCGACATAAATACGAGAAGTTACAGTCTATTTTTGCTGATTTATAATCATTCAAGTCGATAAATATTTTTATTTTGTATTTTTTATGTGCCATTGCATTTTAAAGGGTTTGGAATCTCTGCCTTGTGTTTGTGTAAACTGACAACCATTAAAAATGGGCTTGTGTTTTAATTAACTCTGACGCTGCTGAAGATGGGCGGTAGCACGCCCGAAACGCGCACGGCATGAATATTGATTGTTTGAAACCCCAGGCAAAATTGCCATAAGGAAATAAATCTGAAATTTCAAAATATATTAGTAGAAGTGTTTAATTAATTTAATTAATTAATCTGTTGAAATTACTTGTTTGGCAACTTCGTGCAATGTTAACATAGCTTAACCTCAACCAAAGGGATGACACAGCACAAAGGTATTTATACAAAAATAAATTACGCAAAGTAACTTTTAAGGCGATACGCACTTTGTACAGTATGATTTTAAAACATTCTGCTGTATTAGTAATAAACCGGTAGAAAATTATTATGGATACCTTATCTAAAGGAAGATTTAAGGCTGAATATACCGTCTAATGTCTCCCGTTGCCGTTGTTATTCCCGTTAAATTTAAGCATTATTATAAACATCTTTGAAACTTATTAACTTATTGACTACTTTATTGCATACAGAGATGCTTTTTTACCATTGCTATACAACTTAATACATAAAAAAGCAAGGAATAATGCAAGGAAAGCATGAATACAATTAAATTGTGAAATATAACTTTTATTAGTATTTTAAAATAATTTATATTAACATAAATAAATAAATAAATATTTTTATTAAAAAATAAACGAAGTTAAAAACTATTTGAGAAATTAACATACCTGAAGAAAAATTTACAAAATCATTTTATTCCTAAATTTATTTCTTGGTTAATATAATGATTAATTTTTTAGTCACAGGCAGTCCTTATCCACGCACTACGAGATAAACTTTACAACACAAACTGTTGAACCACCATCTTCAACACCATCCGGTGAAACTACAAAAGATTCGTAATGGAGGTATTCGGTCTCTCAGCACTTCTGTAAAAATATATTCAAAGTTGTAGTATATCATCTTGGTGAGTGAGTAAGTTTCTTAATACTTAATTAGCTACTAACAATAACAACATTTATAAAGCCTATTCTCGGATTTACTTAAGAGAATTCATGTCGAAATAAATAATGGAACCCTGTTCAATAATAGTAATTTTTTATTCATATTTGGAATCAAAGTTTACCACCATAAAAGCAGCATACAAAAAGTAAAACTCAAAGAAAACAATAAAAAATGTGTTAATGAAGTAGCCTATAACTGGGGTATTGGGATAAAAAACATAAATGTGGATTTAGAGCTAAATAAAAGTATACATAAAAAGCACAAGTCAATAATGAAATAGTTAATAAACACTGTTTGGAATTCTTTAAGACGCTACGTTATTGTTGTTGTTTGGAATATCAAAATATAGAGTTATGGAGAGCATATAAAATTATTTTGATTAAAATATAATATGTAAAAAATGGTCATCACTAAATTCTAAGTGCTAAATGGTATAAGACTCACGTGGTATAATAGGCCCGGCAGTGACAGGGAAGCCGGTTGGCGGCGGACGGGGAGTTCCAGAAGCGCGTCGAAGTCGGACCCTCTGTCGCTCATCGTTGTTCTTGTCCAGCTCCAGGGCGTAGGACACATCACTCGTGTGGACCCTCTGTCGCTCATCGTTGTTCTTGTCCAGCTCCAGGGCGTAGGACACATCACTCGTGTGGACCCTCTGTCGCTCATCGTTGTTCTTGTCCAGCTCCAGGACGTAGGATACATCACTCGTGTTCAACGATGACTCCGAGATGATCAGATAGTTCCACTGCTGTCCATCCCACACAGCGAAGGTCCAGTTACCTCGTCCATTTGGTAAATCTGCAAACAAGACTATTTATAAATAGCTTGAACAATTTCTGTGTGTGTGTGTGTGTGTGTGTGTTTTTTTTTACATTTATTTAATTTGGAAACCTTCCGAGATTTCATAAAAAAATTAAACACCTTTGGCAGTTAATAGAATATTTTTTGTGGCGTTTAAATCTCGTTTGAACTATTCAGTATATTTGCCCTGATAATCTTAATTATTCAAAAATTTCTTTTCAGTAATCGGATACAATTTTTCACAGCTTTATATTTACTTCGTTTAAAATATAACATCGCAAATTTGGACGATTTGTGAATGATTAATTTTTATTTTTGTATAATCTTTTTTTGGACAAAATGCAGTTCAAAACAAGGTTTAAATTTACATGGCTACGACACGAGGAATAAAAACTTATTTCGAGCTGATTTTTATCGACTTACAATTTACCACAAATTACCATCTCATTCAGGGGCTAAACTTTATAACCATCTAACTGATAACATTAGAAAAAAAATATACTAAATTATTTATGAAACAACAAAGAAGTTATTTGATAACTCATGCTTTTTATAGGGTGGAAGAATTTATAAGTCATAAGCATGAACATAAGTAAAATTTAATTTTTTGTTTTAAATATATCGACTAGCACTTTGCGACAATGGGATCAATTTAAACTGGTGGCCCAGTCGGCTTAATACTAAAATAGTCAACGCAATATTCATATTATTGTCTATGACTTAAATAAATAAATAGATGCTCTGCTAAACAATACTTTACCTCTAGAGTCTTTTCCTTCCTCCAATGTTCCTAGACTTCCAATGACTAGCTTAGTTAGGGCAAAAACTAAGGAAAACAATTTTGCTGAATGCATAGTTTAGGGATGGATGTCACATAACTGGGAAGGTCCTAGACAAATGTAACTTTAGCCCAGTGGACAATTCTTATATACTAATATTACGCCTAATGTTTATTAAGGAAGAAAACATGATATTACGTGTTAACAAGTTTGATAAACCCACAGAATAGCCTAATGCGTCACTTTATTTCCTGCTTTTACATGATAAACGAATATTTTTGCTTTTATTTTTAACATTCTTAAATTATCCTTTCGTGGTAACACTAATTAATTGTTGGTCCAAAAACATATTTATTTTTATAGGGTTAGTTATAAATGTATATTTTTATGACTTTGTTAAAATAGTTGTATATTTTACTTATTTAATCTCAAAATAAACAATAACAACCGATTTAACATATAATAGTAAATAAACAAAAATTTAATATTTTTTTTGTATAGCTCTCCGTTTGTTTTATTAATGTACAATCTTTATATAATAAAAGAGTGCATTTAATGGTCAAGAGAGAAAACTACTGAACGAGTCGTGACGATATTAGTGTCAATGGATTTCTTATAGCCTCTACAAGTTAGGGAAAATATAGTATATCTCGGAAAAAGCCTTATAACTCCGTAAAATGGAAATTAAACCTTATTTAGACCAATCTAAGACGTTATTTTATTGATTTGTTTACTGCTCCAGGTGATCCATACCCTACACTAGAATTTAACTACACTGGGGATTTACAAAATAGTTTTAGTAAGAAGGCAGAGAACTCCAATTCAATGATCATTGATGGATAACAAATAAAATCAAAGACACCAAGGTTGCAATTAAAAGCAAGTAAAAGCAGTAAAATAAATATTTAATGAAATGTTGGTTACTACATAAAGAAAGATACTTATTATAGATGATTGCATTTACTACTTTATTTAAACTTCTACACATATTTTTAGATATCTAACAAACAACTAATGAACTTTTAGTAAAATAATCATCCCCATATATTTTCCAATTATTTTCCTTATTAATTTTTTTAACTAAGCCATTTACAGTATTGAAAGGTCTTGAAGTTTTATGCTTCTATATATATTTAAGAATTAGTTTACTGTTCTCTCTTGTATACAAAAAAGTGAAGGTACAGTGGTACATGAGATGAACTATGAAGAGATTTGTAAATAAAAAACACAAGAAGAAATACAAAGAGTAAGGAAGGAGATGAAAATAAAACGCAATAAAGAGACCGAGAAAAACTAAAACATTATGAATACTGTACCTTAGATATCACCAATTGGAAAGACAATTTTAATCGAATAAATGTAAATATTATGAAAAAAAAAACTGTTCCTTTCCTCTCGATTTTGTAATTTCTATACTATGTTTTGAAACCATACAAAATAATGAACTATTATACACTATATAACTGTTGAAAATTGCTCGAGAAATGGTAAAATTAATATTTAATTTATGTAGTTCTGGTTTTTATAAGTTTTTAGACCAATGAAACTTATAAAACGTCATACTTCTTTGGAAAAATCATCATAATAGTTACCCGTCATTTTTGACGGGATTTTAGCTAGTGCAGTGTATTGATAATATAATATATAATATATATTTGTGAAATACCACTGAATTCAGTTTCTGTGATTTTCCAAATTATAGTATTTACAAGTTTTAAATTTTGCAAAGCATTCCTCTTTGCTTAGGCCTATACGTGGTCACTGAGAATCAGTGAGAAATTTTTTGGAAATTGCCTTCAGGGCTCAGCCCCACAGGACGAAAATTTCAATATAGAGTAGTTTTATTCTTACGGACAATATTAAATAAGAATAAAGGAAACAATGAATCTCCAAACCAATTCAGGGAATTCCAATTTTTAGGCAATATGGGGTTGATATTTAGATGGATGTTCCTCTTTCCTAATATGTGCTCACCAACAAACGGATTTGAAAAATCTAGACAGCCCCACTGGACCAAAATTTTGATATAAAATTTTCCTTACTTTACTTTAATAAGAGTGAGGCACATTTATACGTATGTATAATGGGCCTATGTAAGCATACGAATCTACAAAACTACTCTAACGATGTTTTCTTCAAACTTTGCAAATGACTTCGTTTTGAAATAGAAATAACATTTATAAAGCTCTCTATGAGAGGACAAATTTTAATTTTGTATTCTTAAATTGAAATCCTAAAATATTCAACATTGGCCTTAGAGAGTTTATTATTTTATTTATTTACTTAAGCTTTGGTAATGCACCATGAAAGCCGACTTCAATAATACAAAAGTCATGAACATCAAACTAAGAAAAAATATTAACCGTAAGAAAAACGATTTGTGGATTATAGATCACACGATAAGATTTGAACACTCTCAAAATCAGCCTGAGGAAGTCAATCAAGAAAAAAGGAAATCTATTACGGTAACCAACCATCGCGTTCTTCAAATCAAAATACAAAATTGAAAATTTAAGTGTGATGGTCTTAAGTAGTGGGAAAAAGCCACTTCTAAACCGGAAGTGACGTCAGCTGCCAGGGCAGCTGCAGGGGTCAGATGGTGTCAGCTGCCAGGGCAGCTGCAGGGTGCAGATGGCGAGAGCATATGCCCTGAATTTGAAGTAGAATTGGGCATGAATTAAGAGTTAGTTGAAAAGTAAAATCCAACTGTGTTAACTAAACTCTAAAAGTTGAACAAAAATTAAGAGTAAGATCAAAACTGAAATTCAACAGTTATAACTGGGGGCCTGGAAAGTATGTCAAGGTCATCCAGAGTAAGTTTTAAAAAAGCCTACCCAACTACCACCAGAAATAGTTCAAAGTTGAACTAGTTGGTGATAGTGGGATAGGTTGAAGTAACTTTTGAATTTTATTTGTGAACATACAATTAATGTGCAACAGCAGAGTTTAAACAAGTTGAACTTTTGTGATGAACTACAGAGTTGTAAATGCAAACACCAACGACGATGAGAAGGTAAACGCAGAGTCCCCAGATGATGTATTTGAAAAGCTTGAACAAACGTAACATTTCGAGTTGGTTTTCCCGTTCCATTTCCAATCGTTTAATTTCCAATTTCAATTTATCCTCTTCCATTCTAGTTATGAAGGGAACTTCATCCATTATATCCATCGTGATTGTGTTAGTGTTTGAAATTTTAAAACAAGTGATGTTGATAGTTCAAAAGTCGAAGACGGAATGAGAAGTGAAAGCGAGAAATGTTAGTTAAATAAAGAAGTGGTGGGGGGAGCGAAGAATTATAAAGAAGTGGTGGGGGAAATATTTTGCTCTTTGTTATTACCATCAGTAGTGTTAGATGGTGCAGGAGTTAGATTTAGTAAACTGTCTTCGTCCGAACTTTCAACTTTATCACAAATAGGACAATCGTATGTTATTTCCAAATTCATTTTGATGGTTGTAAAATTATCTACAAGTTCTTGTAAAATATTAAAAATGTCTTGTAACTCTTCTTTAGAGTTTATTTCAAAACTAGAATTCATTCGGGCCAAAGGAGAGTTGTTCATCGTTGAAGAGTCGGGGATGGAATGAGGATCGGCATATAGGGAGGGGGCTTATATAATGGCGACCTTGAGCAGGCGTCTAGGGAGGGGGGCTGTCTAGGGAGGGGGCTTTTATATGGGGAACCTTAAGCTTATGATTGAATAAAATGTTTAGTTCTTCTTCTTTGTCTTTTAATTCAATTATTTGAACCGAAGTAGTTGTTTCATCCTCTTCACTCGATGAAGAAAACAATTCACCAGGATTTAAATATTGAACTACAATTCTGAACCATCTTATAGGATATTTGTCAATGATAGAAAGTAAGTTTTGAAACAATTCTTCCATCTCCTCCCTGTCAGTTATTATATGTTCAAACTTGATAAATTTGTTTTCCATGTTGTTAGTTAGAGTGTTGGAAGTGGAATGATTTAATATTATATAAAAATTAGAACTAGTGGTGGGGGAAATCTCAAGGTCATCCAAATGAAGTTTTAAAAAAGAGTGTAAAACTGAAATTACACATTTGATGGTTCTACAGGATCGGAATACCAATCTGATCTGTATTTACATCTTTTTATCATATGTGTACAAAAATCATCTTGATGAGAATTGGTGCGTTGACAATGAGCAAGATCTAGAGGGTGAAATTTGAAACATCTTTGAGGACAACATGTATGAAAATATCTTGATTTGTAAAATTTGAAAGTTCGCAATTCCGGTGGTGGTAGTTGTTTTGTTTTGCATTTGCAATAACAAGATCCGAAGAATTCACATTTAGTACAAGCTAACCCATCCACCATCATTGGTCCTAAATCTGTACACTGTTGTTCACAACAGTAACGAGGTTTGTACTTGTATTTTTGCTCTTCCATGTTGACGCTGCGGAGTCCAGTGAAAGAATAAGAGTGTATAGTGTTGAATAGTGAGTTTTATGTACTGTGAAAAGTGGTGGGGGTAATTTCAAGGTCATCCAAATGGAGTTTTAAAAAATTATACCTTACAAGTGTAAGGATTATTAAAATTTAGGAAGTTTGTTTCTCTTTGTTTTCTTCAGACTTTTTCTCTCTCTCCGCCTTAGCCATAGCAACAAGTTCTTCTGTTGATAATGGATGTACTTCAGGAAATTTTAAAATTAATTTAGCTTGATATCCTTCTTTAGTTAATACATCTAAATCTTGGGTCATTTGTTCAACGGTGTTGTAGTCTTTTCCATAGATTTTTCCATCAAGTTGAATCATCATTCTGTACAACATTTTCTTAAATAGGTCTTGTCGTGGTGAGAGCTGAGAAGCAAATGATTATTTATACAAGTATCACATCCTTTTTATTAACTCATATTGATCATGTGATTGTTTAGTTGTAGTTTTGTCTGTCAAAAGTTATTCAACATTGGTAATACTTTTGGAACTTGATGTTATGTTGACCAGTTGGCGATGAAGAAGTTGTAGGTTGTGTAGAAATAAATATTTCATCATCGCAATATTTTGTTTTAGTGAACATCCTTGTATTAGTAGCACTAACATCAACAGTTAAGTGATAACCACCGGTAAGTAAAACTCGCATTTCGTTGGTTAAATCTTCGAGTTGTTCAAAAGTTGTAATGGTGTTGGTATCATAAGATGCACACTTGACTTTGAGAGACATCTTTTAGTTTTTATATTAAGCGATAGAGTGAGCGAGATGTGTACGGTACGAAAGGTAGTCGTAGACTGATGAATTTTACAAGTAGATTTTCGCTTTTATAATCACACAAAAGTGGGTCAAGGTCATCCTGTGGAATTTTTAAAAAAGCAACATATTGTAATGTACAAAGACATCACAATATGTTGCTTCTTTTAATTTTTTTTGTTTTTTCTTTATATCATATTTATTGAAAAACAATTACAAACAAATAGTTACAATGTTATGTACAAACTAATCAGTAGTAGGTGTTACATGAATAGTTAGTTCAGTTGAGTTGTTTCCACTTGGTCCGTGCGAAACCAAATAGAGTGCGCCGGGTTGAACTACACGAAGATCTTCATTTTGAAGAAGTTGTACAAAGCGTCTTGGTAGGAAGATCTGAAATTTTGGTTCATCACCAACTGTATATGGAGCCTCGCTCAATGTGCAATTAATAGCATCACCTACTGAAGTTTCCATTTTCTTAATCGTATGAATGATGTAGTGTTTTTCTTCTTTTAGTTCAGAACATTTTTTTGTAGGTAGAATTGATGATTTAGAATGAGCGTTGAGCTGATCAACTAAACTTTGAAGTAAGTTCTGTGATGCCATCTTGATGTTGTTGTTAATCTTCTTGTTAATAAGAATGTCCGTCGGAGATGTTGTCTCTTTGGAGGTTAGAGTAATACTCATGCTGCGTCATGGTAGCGCTCTCGCTTTTATAATCGACACTACCCCCACTACTGACACTACACCCACCACTTTGTTGAAGGAAATTGTTCAAGCGGTAGGCATTCTTTAAAGCGCATTGCGACCTTCGATGTTTAAAACTTTTTGATGAAATACAAAGTTCGTTGAAGTAGCATTGGAAATCTTTATCAATTATTGCATTAATCACTTCGTTGCTTGTAAATGATTGTATCCAATTTGCTTTTTCCAATCCCCTTGTGTAGATAATTTTAAACTCTTTGCAATAATGATTCATAATGTGCGGCATCATGTTATAATTAATGAAACCTTCATCCCATCTTAAGTTGTGAAAATGTTTGTTCAACCATTTGTTTGTAACTTTCGCTTTAGTTGTTAGTCTATTAAATGGTACTGGAGGTTTGAACAAATAATGATAAACTACTGATGTGTTCATGTCCAAGATTACTAATTCTTTAATAATAAAATTACCATCATTTCCTCGGAAAGCTTGAAATTCAATTATACCTCTTTTAACTTCCATTATATGTGGCGCATTAGAAAACGAAACCCGTTTATTCATGATGAAGTCTTACTAACAACTGACTTAAAAATTGAATGAGCCGATGTTTATAACAGACAGGATTGTTCTTCTTCTTTCACTTCTTGTGCCACTTCATCAATATTAAAATTGGTGTGATAGTTGTTTAATTGTCTCCACATTTCAACTTCTTGAGGTATTCTATTAAAGATTGAAGTATCCACGGGACCGTATAAAATTGGAACAAAAGGTTTTTTGTCCAATGTATCAATTAGATAGTCTTTAATTATTGCACTTGAAAATATTAGTTGTTTCAAATATCTGGTGACGGGACCGGTAGTACAACTTAAAGTGTAAAATTCTTCTTTAGTGAAATATAATTTAACATTATGTGTAGTTAAATCTCTGAAGCGAACAATTTGTCCTCCACGATGTTTTACTATATCAACTTCAATATTTGATTCCAATAAACTTAATCTTGTTCTTCTTCCAAATGTGTTGTTACTTAAATAGCACTCCAAAAGATGTAAATGTTTCATGAGAGATTCCCAAGTAGTTTCACTGAAAGTAACCATTTTGTTTCCATGATTTAAAATAACAATTGGTGAATAATCCATTGATTTTAAAATTCCAACTGATATACTTTTTGTCATGCATGAAGAAATTGGGTAGATAATCCGAAGAAATACTTCTGTTAAAATATTGGTTGTAATGTTAACTTCAACCTTCTTCCTTTTTACTTCTTTTTCAGCTTTTTCTTCTTCTCTCTTCTTATGTTTGTTGAATTTTAGGAACTCGTCCATTTCTCGTTCAACTTGTTTTTCTATATCTGAACTATTATCATCCATTAGAGGTGTATTTTCTTCTCCGTTAGTAGAATTCATCTTGCGAATGATGTTTCCCATACGACGGTTGAAGATAGAATGAAGTTTCTACTAATTATTTTCTCGCTTTTATATTTTTCGTAAAATCCTTGAAATTTATACAATTACATAATTGTTTGTTTTCAACTTGTCTTTCACAAATGAAATTCTAACCTCAAAAATTAAAGCAGATAATTCTAACCTCAAAAATTTGCAGTTGTTATACAATTCTTCTTAAAGTACATTCTTTACAATTCCGGTCAGCGGTGTGTAAGTAACTATTTTATCATGTAGAATTAGACAGTATGCCGAAGTTCCATCCGCTACTGGTTCTTCAAATTCCATTTCAATTTTTATATCCACACTTGATGATTTTACCGATTCATTTTGTTTTGAACAATCGATTACAATTATTGGAGCCTTGGAATAATACTGGTCAGGTGATAATAGTGGTGTATTAGTCTTTCCATAATATGACGATTGAAATCTTGCATACATATCGTATAAAATGGAAAAACGTTTTTTGCTGAACATGACATTCAAATTGTCATAGGGAAAGAATTGAGAGTTTAGGAAAACTTTACAATTCTTTATTTTACAGTGATCAAATTGACCAGCATTTGCAGTGATAACATCTTTTCGCTTAGTTTGAAAACCGAGTATTATGTACCTTGCTCGTTCCAAGTAAGTTGATGTCTTGACGGTCCATGTTTGTCTTTCTGTCTGAGGTAGTGTAGGGTATTCATGAAATTCCCAACTTCGGAATGGCATCACAATATCACGGTCAGATTTTAACTTTCTCAATAATAGGATTCTATGTTCATCGGCCAATCTTACATGAGGTACTCTCCAAACAACTTTATCCAACTGTAGTTGCCATTCCAGTTTATCTTCCGTAGTTGCAGGGTCTGCAAGTATTAAGTCCTTATTAGTTGAAGATCTGAGTAATACTAATTCTTGTTTGACATTTATTATTACCCGTTTGTAATCTTCAGCGAATCCCAAAAGCAATCGTAAAGGTACATGAAAATCAAAGTGACCATTGGAAGCTGGTGTTATAGTGTCTTTATCGGGGGTAACCCATCCGGCAGTGACTATTGAATTCTTCTCATGCGGTGTTAATGATGTTAATCCTTTCAATGTCGTTGTTAAACCAACCTTTTTTGTTGAATCAACCGTCACCCCTGATATTTCATATCTTATTTCATCAAAAAGATATGCCATCGGGTTATTTATAAAAGGAACTGTTGAAGCAGTTTTTCCATCCAATTTTAATACCCGTCCTTCGATGTACAAGTAACTTTCACACGGTAAAGTGTAAATATCTTGTTGTTGAATGGGGATCCTTATTTCATCGTTATTGTTTAATTTTGATGAAGTGTAAGGGTTGTGCGTGTGATATTCCTTCTCCCATAGTGTTTCGTCGAACGTTGGTCCTTGAGATATATCCAGGATATCCATCGCTGTTAAGTTTCAATCCAATCTTCTGTAGAAAACGAATGTTTTCCGATGTTAACTCTTCCAATGTCGAGGAGCTACTGAGCTCCCGACTCTTCCGTTGCGGTTTAAATGATAATCCCATGTTGACTTTTATGTTGCTGCTCTGATGTGTATCCGTATAGTAATTGTTTCTCCTCTAAAGTCAACACTATGACCGTCTTGATCCAATATGTTCAGTACGATGTCTGAAATGAAACTGGTGTTTAACGGTAGGTATATCAAGTTTTGTGGCTTCTCAACAATTTTAAAACCGGGAGCCACTGTTGGATAAAATGTATGTAAAATATGTTGATTAACTCCATCTCTATACGATCCGTGTATAATGTTGCACGTGACATCAATACTATTTACTTTCAATATTGTTACAGTTGAATCACCTGAATGAGTAGTTCCAGGAGTTAAGATTTTCTTTTTTGTATCTGTAAATCCAAGTAAACTGCCAATCGACTGTTCCAAGCTGACATCAATATAATATTTTGAAGTTATTTCTGCTTTTAAAGTATTATTGTTTCCTTTAACGGTGATATTGTCTTCTCCGAGTTGTTTCTGTAATAATTGGTTTATATCATCAATTTCATAAGCTCCAGTAGGAAATGTAATTATTTTCAATTCTGAGTATTTTCCTGTAGCATCCTTAGTTTCATAATAATGTAGTAAATTGTTCTTCCCTTCCGTAACATTGGGAATTGAGTTGTAGGTAGTCAAATCAAGTAATGCCGCTTCCCATAATCGTTCCTTGGATAGACGCAATGCTGGGAACAGCGTACTTTTTAATGTGGATGAATTTCCACTCAATGACACTGTATACGATGACATCTTAAAGCTGACTGACACTTTTCGCTAGAAACTCCAAACATAAATGCCCACATATTTCAGTATTGTTAGGTTGTTCTCTTTTGTAATTGTAAAAATGTTTTTTGAGTTTCGAAAATAATGTTGAAGTTCTTTTGGCGGTGGTAGATTGCCAAAACTGTCAAAGTAGTAAACGGTTTGTCCAAGCTTTTTATAGCATACCCAATGAGTACCTGGACCATAGGTGGAATCCAAATTTACTATTCCAGTTTCATTTTTCCATATTTTAGTTGGTAATGCATCTTTCATAAAAACTCCTCGAAAGAATGGTATTTTCAAACATTTTACATAATCATTTAACTGATGATTTGTTAAGGCTTTATTTGGAATTATTAATTGATTCTTCTTATTTAGTACACACGGTATGGTCTTAGGTATAAACCTGCTCCGTTTTTTACCATTTGCCAAACAGAAGTCTTCTTTATACTTGCTTTATGAGTTCTACGACGTCCTTTTTTAATGTTTCCACCTCTTTTGGGAGCGCCTTTCTTTGCAGGTCTTCCTCTGCGACGTTTTCCACCACCTAACTTTGCTTTCGTCTTCATGGCTGTAGTTACTGCCCAAGCCGATGCTTTTTCTGCAATACTTGCGTCACTTGATTTTACTCTTTGCCAAGCTTTTTCCGCTAGAATTTTATCTGCTATTGATCTATTTGTTGAATCTTTATACTTTGAATATGCTATATCGTGTTCCTTGCAAGCTTGATCTAATTTATTAATTCCAGGATCTCCTCTTGCTAAACGCTTTGCCAACTTAGTTCCAGGTCCACAATATTGATAACCTCCGGGCAGATGTAATTCGTATGGTAAAGCGTCTATCGTTCGATTTACAACAGCACCAACTGGAATCCGTCTAAGCAGGGATAATGCAGCTGATGTTATACCACGTCCTCTCTTGCCGCTGTCTTGACGATGACTGAGCGATACGGTCTTCATTATGTTGTCTTATATAACTGGCGTGTTTACTCCACGAGATACTTTACACAAATGAATAACTTGTGCAAAATCTTTTATATTTAAAGACTTAGTTATTCAAATTAATTATATACTGATTTATAATTCTATTTTTAATCCAAGCTTCTCGTTCATCGGGTTGAATCATCACATGACTCGTTGTACTAGCTATATGATTGTGGGTATCAATAAGTAAATTGCCCACTATTCTTATTAAACAATCTAAATTTACAGCATCTTTTGGATGTTGAGGATCATGTAATTGCATAATACGTTTATCATTACATGTGTAAGCTGTTGAATCACTTTTTGATGTTTTTATGACTTGTCCAATAGTAGCAGCATCATTTGAATCTTCACCTGGTAAAATATTAATTATTTTCTTCATCTTTGCATCATATTGGGTCCCAAAGTGTTTATCCCAAGTTATTGTTTGTTTCATTGTAACACAATCATTTTCTTCGTAACCAGGATAAATATCTTTTATTCTTCTATTACGACCATTGTATGTACCTAATGTACCACCACTCGCAATTAATGTTTGCACCATTAGAGGTACATCTGTATCTTTTATACCAAATCTTCCATTTGTTATTGTTTTATGTCCTGCATCCCATTCATCATTATTTCCTTGCATTAAATTAAACTTTTCATTTCCATGTATAAATTTATCTCCCCGCTTTAACACGGCATCTTCATGTTTTACAAAATTGGATGTTTCCTTTTTTAATTCTTTAGATAATTGTTCCATAGTAACAGCATCTTTTGGTTGAGAACCGAACTTTACATTTGACAACACTTTCCCATGACAATCGATTTCATCACCATCTTGTAAAATACAGTTGTCCTTGATGTATTTTAGGTTTACAGCATCACCGTCTTCCTTTGGGTATCCAATGTCATTTATAATAAATTTATAAAAAGAAAATCCATGTTCAGTTTTTTCCGGTATTATAGAATGTAAATATTCTTTATTAACTGAATCTTTATCATTTTTGGGATTTCCCACGTTGGTTATTCTATAATTTCCAGCATTATACGTTTGTCCATCTTTTAAGTTATTACCCCATTGCAATTTTAAAGTATTTAAAAGTTCAGATGATAAGTACTCTTTAGTAATTGCATCAGAACCTTCAGTTGGTTTACCAACATTAATTAATCTATGTGATTTAACATCGTAAGTATTCTTATGTAATTTTAATGATGTTGAAGTAGCTTCTTTTACTGTCTTCAAATTTGCTCCATCAGTATCTTCTTCTGGATCTTTAACTAGTTTTAAACGTTTATTACTTATGCTATAGTCACCTTCAGGTGTTTGCGGTAATCCACTTCTTTTTCTGTCTTCTCCAACTTGCACTCCTAAAGCGGAGTACCGTCCGAACTTGTCGACGCTCATGTTAGAACTGATACGTCTTATGCTTGCACCTCTTTTATATCCACGGACAATTATACGACTATACCGCGATTCCTAAGTTCATCAACTAGAGCCACCCATTCATTATTCAAACCTGTATGACCGGCTTCCATGGCTTCATGCAATAGTCTCATTCTATCAACCAATTTATTGATATCGTTGTAGTAAATCACATTTGTATTGTATAGATTTTTCATCAATCCTTTACCAGATGTTGAAGTATCTCCTTTACTCTTTTTACCATGTTGTTCAAGAAGTGATAAATCCATAAGTGATAAAGATTTTCTTTTCAGTGGTTGTCTTACCGCTGGTGCAGTACGTAATGTTGGCAATTTTCGTGGAGGAAACAACTTTTTTATAACGATGTTATATTTTGTTGCACGTGAACGATTAATCATTCCATCCTTTAAGTAGTTTCTTTTATGAGCGTTAGTATTTTGTAGAATCTCCTTAAAAACACTTAAATCTTTGGATGAATATCTTAGTGGTATGTTTTTAAAAATTAATTCATATAATCCTTTTGTTCCTTTATATCTATGCTCACCAATAATGATGTAATCGTCTTGTGTTATTTCAAGCTTTGAATCGCCAATCTTCAATTCATTCCCATCAATTCTTGCTCCGTATACGTGTGATCTACTCAAATTCGGGTTTGATTTCATGTCATGTAGCATTTTCATTATATATTTTCTTCCAAGAGGTCCATGTTGTAATATATCGCTACTCAATTGAGTTAAATTTGGAATAGATTGTTCAGCTTCAGGTATTGGCTGTTCTTCTTCCTTTTCAACAATTGGTTCTTCTTCTTTTGTTTCTTCTTGCTCACTAGCACTTGTATATGAATCATCATCTTCTTCTTTTTTTAATGCTTGTACTTCTTGTTTAGAAACTGGTAGTAAAACATCTCCTTCATAACGAGGTTTACCAATAGTTTCTGATATCTGTTTTAAAGGTTCCGTAATAGGTTTAAATGTAGTCTCTAGAAATTCTTCTCTTTCACTTAAACCCATCCTCAATGCACGATTCTTCATCCTAATAGAATCACTGAGTGATTTTATTTCTTTCAATAGTTTTTCTTGATTCACCATGTTTACACTGTGAAGTTCAACGTGTAACTAGATGTAGCATCGGTAGTTCAACGCATAAATACAAATTTATCCAACCCTATACGATATCTACCATTTTTAATATCTTCTTCCTTCATAATAACGAGAAAGCTATATTTCTCATTCCATGCTTTGCCACACATCTCTTTAAATTTTTCAAATGGCATATCCGCATTTACATGATCATTATATATATGCTTTAAATTTGTTTCATCTTGCTTGAAGATGATCAACATATTTGCATTGTCTCTTATAAGTTGTTTTGGAATTTTACTGTATGTTTGACCAATATAAATGCTATCAATATTATGATGTCTTCCCATAGCAAAATAATTCCTTATTGTGTCATGATTTTCACAAGAAACATCGTCAAATATAAAAATAGAAAATGGTTTTGCTTCATTTGGTTGCATAATTGTTTCACTGGCATTAAACTTGTAAAAATTCACTTCAGGTACACTTGCAAGTACTTTATCCAATAATTGATATTTTGGTTGTTGCAATGATTTTGAAAAAATGTATATATTATTAAAACGCAATCCTTTAGGATTAGTTATAAGGTTAAAAACAACATTAGTTTTTCCACAATTTGAAGGACCAGTTATTAGACATCTTATCGTATTTGGTAGTAATTCACCATGTTTTCCATGATTTAACTTATCATTGTCAACTGTCAATTCATCAATGTTATTAATATTAAATCGGTCTTTTTGTTGTACAATCTCCATCTTGTATAAAGGTTAAACACACAATGAGCTATTAAACAACTATACTAAGTCTTTTGAAGGAATCCAAGAGTCTTCACTTTTATCAAACCCTAACCACCGGACTTTAACCATATCCTTTTTCCTTTGTAAAATCTTCTCGACAAGATATACATCACCGACTGTTGATTTCAACAATTCGTGTCCGTAAAATCCACCTTGAAGTAATTCACCCTTGTTATCCTTTAATAAATAGGTTTCAGGTATAGTTGGTTGCACTTTATAAATTGTAAATACTTCATTAGTCCAATTTGGTAGATATCTTTTACTAAATACACCTTTGTATTTGCTTATACGAACTTTATCGTTGACCTTGAACTTCTTTGGTTGCAATTTTTCCAATTTTGGTGTTGTATTATTTTTAATGCGTTGTAATACAATTTTGGCATTAGCACTATTTACCTGGATAGGTTTCATTCCAATGGTACGATGATATTTGTTGTTATACTCTTTTATAAGTTGTGGTAATATGTCATACCACACGTATGATCCTCTTTTTGAAAATTGTTTATACATCGCACCTTTTAATGTTCTATTGAATCTTTCAATTATTGAAGCTTTAACTTCAGAATTTGTAGAATAATGATTTATTTGATATTTCTTCATCAAAGCTCCAAAGTCTTTATTAAAATATTCTTTTCCATCATCGGTCTGTAGATGTTTAATTTTAAATTTATTTCTTTGTATTGTGGTTTCCATAGCTTTTGTAACACTTTTACCAGTCTTATCCTTCATTGGTAAAGCGTCAGCTATTTTAGTAAAACAGTCTATAATTGTTAAAATATATTTAAATCCTTTATTTAATTTACTGTGCGGTATCATTTCAATGAGATCAGCTTGATAAAGATCATTCATTCCTTTAATGATTGTACTTCTTCTTGGAAATCTTCTTCTTGCTGGTTTATGTAGTTCATTTACAATCTTGTCCTTCACACTTTCCATCTTCAGATGTTGCTTGTACACTGCATGTAAAAATACTGATCCATAGAATAGTTTATTCTCATTTATATAGTTTGAATATAGGTCAATGCCATTTCATATTAGTGTAAAAAAGAGGGAACATGGCATTGGGCTTGCCATGTCCCCTCTTCTTTACGGAAAGGAAAAAGGAAGAAGGTAGAGGACGAAGAATAGGTTTACTGGTCGATAGGGTTTAGAGAGTAGTGGCCGAATGGTAAAGTATTAATTTTATCTTCTAAAATATGGCGCTTGTCATCTTTGTAGCTTAATGCCCACTTTGTTTGTTTGACACTAAAAAGTTGATGATTATAACTTCTAATAGTGTTGAACGTTGCAGTTGTTTCAACATTTTCAAACAAACATCTTTTATAATGTTCAAACTGTACGTTCTTCTTCAGGAAAGAAGTTTTTATTCCTTTGGCCTTCTTCGTGACTTGATGTTCGTTCCTCTCGTTTATGTACAGTTGAAATGAATACAGTTTGGACATTAATGCTACAATTTCCATCATCGGCACACCATTTGTTTCATCTTTAAATTTTCCCAATACTTTCTTATTTCTGTCATAGTCGTAATTTGGATGATCCTTAGGATAATCGGAAAAGTCGAAATCATCTTTATATATAAAGGTGCGTAGATCTTCATACATGTTATTTGTTTTAATCCAGTAAATTAGTGCATCCGTGTCCATATATGCAATACCAATGTTCTCTCTTCCATAATAGTTAACCATCTTCTTATAATGAAACTCGTACATATGTGTTTTTGAAATATCCAAGATTGACATTCCAAGATACAAAGGACGATCCATTGTAACTGACTTCTTGTTCATGGAAATAACAACTAGATTTTCATTAATAATTATAGATGAACCAAAGTTTGGTTGTTGCACCAATTTCTGTAATTTTACTGGATCAGTTACCAATTTGATATCCTTATGTTTCCTTTTGTTTTCCAAAGTCTTGCCAAATATTGCGTTATTCATTAATTTGAAAAAATCTTTTTGAAAACTTGATGTAGCGGTGGCTCTTCTTCTTGTGTTGTTGTCGATGTAAGGTTTTAACCAACAAGATTGAGAAAATTGTAGTACTCGATTAATTTTTGTAATTCTCAATCCTAAGTCTAAAGCTTGTTGTATCATCCAGTAGTGTCCAACATATCGAGACTTGTCGGTTAAAGTCATCATTAATTTCGGCCATCTTCCAGTAGGGGAAATTTCAGTCTTAGGAAGAAGTGGTAAATCATAATGTTGATCATGAAGATGTTCAGGATATTCAAAATTAACATCAAAAATGTAACCAGTTTCACCATGCTTCGGTATATCCATTATGTTTCCAATCGATTCTGGATCTATCCATTTAAAATTATCATATGGAAGGGGATTCGACATTGCCCATCCGTATAAGTTATTTGCATCAAAATAACCCAGGAATGTTGTTGGTTTTGATGCATCATAATCGGGCAGATACTTGTTGTTCGCCTTGAAATGTCGTGTAACGCTTTGCGTCAATCCCCCTCGAACTCCTGACTCTAACATCATAACCATATCTATATCAGTAAGAAGTTGTATTTTACAATTTGTTTCTTTCAACATAGCTTGCCATGCTAATCCAGGTGAAGTGTACGAATGAAGAGGGTCCAATCCATATGCTGCAAAACATGTATTTCTAAATTCTTCCATTATATCACATAGTAAAGTTACATCCAATTTAACATAAAAATCTGAATATTCTCCCAATGTTCTAAATCCTAAATCGTTCCATACTTTACATGCATGATCATAGTCCTCTTGAGATATGTCCATGTCATAAAGTTTACTTTTGAATTCTTCTTTAGCCGGAAGTGATGTTTCATTAAATCTTTCTAAACTGTCTATGTAATCATATGGAAACACACCTTTCCGAAGTACCAAATCCAGTTTGTTGTTATTTACAATCTTCTTTGTTTCGATGAAATCTTGTTTCCTTAAATTTTCTGAAAGTTTGGACAAACTCGACGGCATAAATCTGTAGGAGTCCAAGAATCTTAGTTTCATGTTTCCAACTTCTTTGGAAAAACTTATGAACTTCTCTGAAGTTTCAGCTAACACATCGATTTTACCGTCGTCTCTTCCTAGTTCAGGTATTATAAAATGAGCATCGTACCCACTGAGGTTATGCAGAACCACAGGAATAAATAGTGGTAAACGATAGCTTAAGTTGCATTTATTACAAGCAGCACCCCTGTAATAACCTGTGAGGTGATCGTGATCTTTAACTTTATAATTCTCAATAGTAAAATCATTTTTGCATAAGAAACATCGAGTTGCATTTTCATGTTGAATTTCTTCTTCTTCCTCCATCGGTTTCATTGGTACAATATTTGTATATAATCTTTGTGCATTTCCAGCTATTGAATATAAGTGATCAAGAAATATTTTTTCTACATTTTCACCACGATATACTAGAGGTTCTGAAGTTAATCCATATCTGTTTAAATGTTCTTCTGATAATGTTGATTTAACCATTAAACAAAAACTGTTTGGTTTGTGCATTTGATACTTGACACTTTTTCTAGCTTCACAATTTTCATCTTCAACAGGAACAAGTGTTGATTCAAAGTCCGCATACACAACTAGAGGAATACGGTACTGATGATGAACCTTTTCAAATGTAACAAATGCTCTGCTTTCCGAAGGTAAAATAATCTTTGCTTCATAATTATTGTTACATAATCTTTTGTGCTCTTGTAACCATTCTCTTGAGTGTAGCCCATCTCGTTTAAAATTGAAACATCTCTTGCAAATTAACTTTCTGTGTCGATCTTTAGAAAGCTGCTTATTAACAAGACGATCAAATTGCTTTATGTACACATAGTGAGACACATCTCCTCGCGTTAGTAGTAGTAAATCCGTATGATCTGGTAGCTCTTCTTTTGCAATACGTAAAGGATACACTTTGTTTGAACTATCTAATGCAAAAACATTGATAGACGTACCAGGATTTTTCTTCTCAAATTTTGATATATCTTTCAGTGATACAGGATAAGTGATTCCTTGAAAATTGTATCTAAATCTTTGATTTTCATATTCTTGGTTAGGTCTATTCACATGAAGTGGTGGTACAAATTTAGCTGTCATTGCATAACGAAAACATTCATTGTCTTCATTTTTAACATTAACACAAGATTTTGTATTTTCAATTCTTTTTGGTAAAGGAATGTAACTAGATCCCATTAGTCCATATCCATGTTTGTGAACTCTTATATCTAATACTTCAATACTTGTAAGACTCCATCCGGATCCTCTTCCTTCGTGTTCCTGAATTTTTGTTAATATTTCTTCTATACAATTTTCTATTATTGAATCAATGTTTGAACTTTCCATAATGGTTCGGTTTTTTGTTATGAATCCTCTTGGTGATAATTCTTCTTGTACATTTATAAACATAGCTTCTAGTAGTAAACCAAATTTAAGAAAGTTTAATCTTTTCAATTCTTCTTTTAAAATTTTACTTACGATTGGTTTTGCTTCTCTAATAAATTCTTCTAGCTTCAAGTTTTCATTTTGAATCTTATGATGCATTACTACTTTACCGGGTAATGCAAATACTTGTAGATTCGGTAAAGTAGTTGAAGATGTTGCTGTTATTTCATCTTGTTCTTCTTGTTGTTCTTGTTCTTGTTCTTGTTCTTCTTGTTGTTCTTGTTCTTGTTGTTCTTGTTTTTCTTCTGGGTTGTTGTGAATTAGTTCTTTATGACAGTCTAATAGAATTTCATCGTGAAACGATTCCGAACATTTATCGCAACGATACATGTTGAGATGTTTACTCTTCGAAATTTTGCCAAGAAATGAAATGGGCTCTCGCGTTCCTCCTTTTATAACGGTCCCCCCACCACTATTTCATCTTCTTCACTATACAAGGAAATCAAACTTTTTAAATAAAAATATTAACCTTCTACAAACTAATTGTTCATTCGTGTTCTTTATTCTCATTGGAGTTTTAGTATATACTTCTTTATATTCAAGCTTTAACTAACTTTCCCCCACCCAACTAATTTTAGTTACTTTTAAAACCAAACACCTGCCCTCCAAACATCTATTAGGACAAATGTTATGGGACAGATGTTGAAAGAACAAATGTTAGGGTGGAAATGGCTAGAGCACAGGCACTTGGTTGAACTAAATTTGCACATAAATTAACTAGAGTTGAATTAAAAATTCGCATAAATTAAAAGTTAGTTCAAAACTAAAATTCGACAGTGTTAAGAAACTCTAACATTTGAACAAGAATAAACATTAGTTCAAAACTGAAATTCAACAGTGTTAACCAAATTCTAACAGTCAAACAAATAGGTCAAGGTAATCCAATTTAACGCGAGAACGAGGAATAGAGCACTAAGTGGCATGTTAGTCCATTACCACAAAGTGATCTATTCCTCGCTCTCTATTCTACATCTACTTTTTTCAGTTTACTTATTTATATTAAAATGTTCAAATTTTACTATGTAGAATGTCCATTCTTTCTCTTCAACTCTTCGATTGTTTTTAGCAATTGTAACAAATATTCGTTAGTTTTCACCAAAGTCTTTAGTTTGCTACATCCAATTTCAATGGAAGGTATTATAAGTTGTAATTTTATAAGTTCAATCTTTTCTTTCTTGCGAATTTCTTTCTTTATTATATTATTCCTTATTTTTGCTGAAGATTTAAACTCCATGTTGTTTCTGCTAAAGCCACAATAATAATAAAAGTCTCTTGAAACAACCTGCATTTATACACATTCCCCCACCACTTTATAATCCCCACTCCGTTCCCCTTCTTCTTTATATGTGGAAGGAAGTATTATAATTAGATTCCTAATATTTCTTTTCCTTCTTCACTACGTGGGGGAAGGGTAATTTGTTATTACACTAGTTGTGCAAGAAAATAGCCGCCAGTGTCCACACCTTGTTCGTAGCACTCCATCATAGATTGTGCCCACTGCAACATGCGGTCTCTGTCATTTGGTGTGACAAGGAAAGAATGACTATCACCATACAATATAAAAGAGTCAATTCGTACATAACATCCTGAGTCCAACCATTTATTAGCTTCAGCCATAAACTTTTCTATTGTATCAAATGGAAATTGTGGATCAATTGCTATGACTTTACGTTCTTCACTAAGTTCAACAGTATAATCATCATCGTCCTCATCATCTTCACTTTCACTGTCGTTACTTAAAGTGTCTTCAGATTGTTCAAAAACATCAGAAATTTCAGAAAAATTAAAATTTTCATTCAGATGAGGAGGCATTTTGAAGCAAGAAATATTATAAACAGCAGAGACGAAACGACAAGAGCGGCGTGTA
Organism: Neoaliturus tenellus; assembly: GCA_030545055.2. Lineage (NCBI taxonomy): Eukaryota > Metazoa > Arthropoda > Insecta > Hemiptera > Cicadellidae > Neoaliturus > Neoaliturus tenellus. The sequence continues at coordinate 45,169 of JAQYXR010000204.1, forward strand.
GAAGAAAAATGAAGGGGTGACCATGACCAACGCTCGCTCCGCTTTTATAATAGTATGCAAATGAGGGGTAGGTGCTGACCATGACCAGTCATCGACCCAAAGGAGTGGGGGAAGTACTTTTCTTACTACTTGGATGGAAGTAGGTTAGTAGGTCACGAGACTTAGAGTGTTAAAAAATAATGGGGGAGAAACACAACGCTATAACGCGTTGTGTTTCTCCCCCAGTATTTTTTAAGCAATAATTTGGAAAAAGCTATGTGAATTTACTTGCTACGCCCCCACCTTGTAATACCATCCAGTTTGTGTCTGAGGAGATAGTCTTTAGAGTCTAACTCATAAACGGATTTCTCTTTGCGCAAGGATTCAATCACTTTAATATTATATCTTACGCCGTTACAAGTTGCCAAAATGTGTTCGTTGTCAATAACACTTTCAAAAAAATAGACACAACCTCTCTTAAGCCTATTTCCTTTCACACCAATAATTTTGGATTGGTATTCAACAGTGGGGGTTTCTGTCACTTGTAGTTCAGAAATGTGTTTTACGACATGTACACGGCAAAAACTTTCGTTTTTTACACATTTCCTCCCACAAGGTGATCCTTTCTTAATTCCCCTAGTAAGCATTTCAGGGCAAGTAGTGGGACGGCTAAATGCCCTACGACGCTGTTCTTGTAATAATTGAAATTGCTCTGAAGGAGCGGGTTTAGGAGTAGGTTTAGGAGTAAGTTTAGGAGCTGGTTTAGAAGCTGGTTTAGGAGCTGATTTAGGAGATGATTTAGTAGCAGGTTGAGAGGATTCAGTTTTGTGATAGGTATGATCTTCAGGTGTACTAAGTGGTGGGGTAGGAGGCAATGGTGATAGTGGGATAATGGGTGTGCTAAGACGATGAACAATGGTTTCAACGGAAGGGGTATTAGGATGGTGGTGAACTGGCTTCTGCGGTGGCGGCATAGTAGTTGATGGTGGTGCGGAGTCCTTTGAAGGCGAAGGCGGTGAAAAAATACTACGAAGTCTAGAAGTGTTAGTTGGCGGAAGAATAGCTCCAGAAGTTGAAGGTTGAGATGCAAGTCGATTCTTGTAGCAATCAGGAAGGTTTTTGAGGCGAAGAGTTTTCTTAGGTGCAGGAACAGCCGTAGTAGAAATAGAAGTCGAAGTAGAAGTTAAAGTAGAAGTTGTAGTTGGCAGAGATAACATGGTTGTGGCTCCAAGTTCGCAGCGTAACGTCTGGAATCAGAATGAAATGTTAGCCGCAGTCGGTGCGTCTTTTATAACAATATGCAAATGAGAGGGGTAGCAGCTGGCCGAGACTGATTATTGACCTGGGAGGTGGGGGAAAAGGGGAAAGAGAAGGTATTTATTTAAAATAATTCGCATAACTTTTGACTAAAATAAGATAACCAAATTCTTCTTTTACCAAAATGTTTGTCTTACATAGACCTTTTCAATGATGTATCGCTTGTCCAAATCCGTCAATCCGTTATCAAGTTATAGCCATTTTAATTTTTCAGGTCATGACCGGTCGTTCACCCGTAGTGGGGGAAGGAGTGGGGGTAGGAGTGGGGGAAGGATAGGGGGGGGAATCGACTCCATTTTTTCGGGGGGGGGGGGGAGGGGGGGGGAGGGGGGGGGAGGGGGGGGGGAATCGACTCCATTTTTTCGGGGGAGGGGGGGGGGGTCATTGACCCTTCCGAAAGTGGGTCAAGGTCATTCAAGATTTATAATGATCCAAGGTGATGGGAACAGTAATACTGTTCCCACCACCCTGTTTGCCTAGCGGTTCCCACTCCCAACCCACTAGTTACGTTCTGCAAGGGAGGTCCCTGGGCCGTCCGCATCAAAGCGTAACGTCCCGTCCGCATCAAAGCGTAACCATTAATTTCAGGGAAACTGGAACAGCAGGGAGGCCCTGGTCCGTCCGCATCAAAGCGTAACGTCCCGTCCGCATCAAAGCGTAACCATTAATTTCAGGGAAACTGGAACAGCTAATGCAGAAACGCAACTCTAACACCCACCCAAACTAATCCCACCCATCATATTCCTAAACAAAATGCAAAAAACCTAGTCCGCAATTTGCGGATGTCCCACCCCTTCTAAGTGAAGTTCAACTGAACTTCTGAATTTACAGTTAATCTACCCCCTAACATCTAGCTGAAAGGCAAAACAACAACATAAATTATTAATATCAACACTTAAAACTAACAACACATCATTATTAAAAACCAAATAATTCAACACAACCAAATACCATCATTATTCTTAAAATTAATACACCTTAATGCTAAACACCTCTTAAAATTAATACACCTTAATGCTAAACCCAACTTATAACTAACATCGCAATGCGCAAATTATTTCTTAAATTAAATACAACTTAAAACTAAACACACACACACACACACACACACACACACACATACCACATTGCATTAAAAAACGCAACGTAGTAGAAGAAGTTCAAATATATATAGGCCTACTATATATTTGAAACCTCTTGCTGAGTCGCCAACAACCTTTCGCTATGAAAGTTTGTTGACGACTGACGCTAAGATCAGGCTCGTATTGCTCCTCGGATTCTCGAGTAGTGGGGGAAGTTGTTTCACTCCAGTACAGTGTTCAATCCAGTCCAGTTCGCACCAGTGTAAAAGGAAGGCAAAGGAGTGGGGAGCGGCGCATGCGCAACAACACAAATCCAAGGTTTGAGGTTAGAATTATCCATGTGCAGTAGCGCTAAAGTGAGTAATACAGGACTAGGCGCATGCGCATAGCATAGACTCATTCCGATCCGGAGAACTTGTTGCATGCGCAGCAGGTTTGAGGTTAGAATTATCCATGGCAGCTGCCATATTTAGTCTGGTTTCACCACATAAAGTCAACAACCGGTGGTGACCGGCCATTGACCTGGAGGAGTGGGGGAAGGAGTGGGGGAAGGAGTGGGGGAAGGGGGGGGGCTCCATTTTTTTTCGGGGGGGGGAGGGGGGGGAGGGGGGGGAGGGGGGGGGAGGTCATTGACCTTTCCGGTCGGTCATTGACCCCAAGGAGTAGGGATAGACACAGAACCCTACTTCTCTTACTACTCAGGTGAAAGTCGGTCAACCAGTCATTTGCTTGCCATCTGCCGCCATCTGGCTGGAGTTATTGCCTCTATAAAGGTGGGTAGTTTATCGCGCTACAAACATTCATTGCCTCGCATCCGCTCGGTCATCATCTCTCGTTAGTTTTATGTTATGACTACTTCACTTACTAGGTTTGAGGTTAGAATTATCCATGGAATAGCCTTCGTAAATTCTAACCTATAAAATTACTACTCTGGCTTTCTGTTTCAATTTCTTTTACACTTCATTTTATATCTCAGTCTTATTTTAACTTCTGAACTTAACACATCGGTTATGATGACTGCACAATGTTTAAAATTAAAGCTTTTGCGAACACAACACATATTACGAAGTACTTCTAAACCTTCAATTTCAAAGTGTAAAACTAATTTAAATAGAGTTAGAAAGAAGTACAGTTTTAACCCATTATACTCAAAGACTTCGCAGGTTAATGTTGATGATAATGTTATTTACAACATTTTGCATTCTATGTTACAATTCAACAACTTTGAACTTGTTACACCTATCGACTGTGTTCAACAAGTTTTTTTATTTTACCCCTACTATTCCTCATATAAGCGCTGTCACCACAATTCCTACTTCATGCTCCTCTATTCTCTTCAGCTAAGCTAAGGTTTGAGGTTAGACTTATCCATGGCGGCCGCCATGTCTAGTTCAGTTTCACCACATAGAGTCGGCGACCGGTTATTGGTCTAAAGGAGTGGGGGAAGGGGTGGTAGGGAGAAGGTTGCCATTTTATAAGCCCTCTCCCTAGGCGGCGCTTCTCATTCAATCGCCAACTTTCAAACAATAAACACCTCTCCCATGGCACGAATGAATTAATTATCCCACTATCACCAACTAGTTCAACTTTGAACTATTTCTGGTGGTAGTTGGGTAGGCTTTTTTAAAACTTACTCTGGATGACCTTGACATACTTTCCAGGCCCCCAGTTATAACTGTTGAATTTCAGTTTTGATCTTACTCTTAATTTTTGTTCAACTTTTAGAGTTTAGTTAACACAGTTGGATTTTACTTTTCAACTAACTCTTAATTCATGCCCAATTCTACTTCAAATTCAGGGCATATGCTCTCGCCATCTGCACCCTGCAGCTGCCCTGGCAGCTGACACCATCTGACCCCTGCAGCTGCCCTGGCAGCTGACGTCACTTCCGGTTTAGAAGTGGCTTTTTCCCACTACTGTCTTATGTTTGGAGAACTAGGAACTTAAACCTCAAAATATGTGAAATTTAGAAAACAATTCAAAATTCCAAATCAACAGACAAACTTTTAGTAATCACGATTATAAAAAATTCCGGTTATATTCTAAGACGCCATTTGTACAACAAAAATACTATGTAAATTGTAAAATAAAGTAAAAGAATCTATTTATCTCATTAGATCATGTATCTATCTATACATGTAATGGTCAAATAATTAATTATAATAAAAATTTTTATTCAACAACATTACCTTTATAAAATTATACCAACCAAAATTGATTGCATTTCTTGTGTCATTTGGCAAACCATTACATGAATGGTCAATTAACAGTTTCTGTTTTTCTTGTCATAGGAATAAAAGTTCAACAATAATTTGAAGGTCCAAATGACTTGAAGTTGCACACGTTTACACTACAGTAAATAGTTTTTTCGACAAGAAATTTTGCTAATGAAAACCAAACTAAAGGATTGTCTTCTGTTAATAAATTTTTGAAGATGAGATCTTGAGGATTTCTACAACGAATAAGATTTAGAAGAGTTGCCAAGATTTGTTCTTGAATTGATAAGACTGGATAGTGGACACCTAAACATTATGTGATCCAAACTTCCTTCTAGAGCAGAACATTTACATGAAGAGTCTGGTTTTTAATTAATTTTGGAAAATGAGAGGGAAAATTTCTGTGACCTATTCTTACGGATTTAAAAATCAAAGAAGAGTTGCTGATAGTAGATGATTCAACTGTAAATATACGAACCATGTGCGTCAGCATAAACATGGTTTTCCGTGATAGCCAGTAATTGAATTTCTAAATTATACTACAATAAAATAATATATAATTTTTTGTCTGTTTAAAGGTGACTATGCTTCTTTAGTTAAATGATATAACACTAAGCAATCTGTAAATTAGCAACAATGATGAACGATCGAGCTCCATGGGGAGGTGAGTGAGCGGAGCGAACGAGTTCGTCAACGTCAAGAAGGAAAAAGCCTTTTGGAATCGGCATTTTAGCGTACAGTCTGTGACTTATATTATTATGACTACAAAGCTTTGTTTTAGTTTACCAAGCAAATGCTCGGCCTCCAGGTACTAGTCTACATAATAAATCTTAAATATTCCCTTAGTGGGTTATTTTATATTAATAATATAAATAATATTATTTATGTTAGGGTGAGTGCATCAGTGAATGACCGTTTCGTATAAAAAACATTATACTAAGGTTTACCTTTTGCCTAGTCTATAATTAACAGTAATAAAAATATGTTTGGAGTGTGATTTGAATCCTCCCTTTCACTGGTTAAAAAATAATGTGTCAAATATCTGTTTGTAACACAAACAAAATTTAGTGTTCCACCCAGTGCATCTTTAAGCTTCCCCACCATAGCGTATCTTAAAAACAAGGTTGGCTGTATTCTTCATTGTTCTATGATTATTGATTGATACTGCATATATATTAAATGTAATTAACAGTAAACATGTTAAGGTATAATTCTGTACTCATTTTAATACCAAAATCATAACCAACAAATTAGTTACACAGTCGGTCATTTACTGGATCACAACTATTGGTCTAACCAGTTAATGACCGTATCGGTCATTCACTAGATTTTAATAAATTTTTTTAAAAGGTGTAGAAACAATGTTTTCTGACAGATTAAGTGCTAGAACACACTAAAAAACACCAGAAATCATGTGGATACAATAAACCAAAATTTGACCGGGGCTTAATGTTTTTGGAAATTTACTACAAGAACAGTGCGGTCATTCACTAGAATCTCTATTTTAACGATCTGAAAATGGTTAGTGTTGTTAATATACAGGGTGTCCAGCTTCGACTCTGGGAGTCTTTTATTTATTAATTTATTTATTAATTTCAACGGATCATCTTCATTTTACATAGGTATGATACATATTCATGCTCTTATTGAAAAATTGAATAATACACAATAATGTAACAATAGTGACAAGATTAGTTTATGATGAAGTTAGAGTGTGCAACTAGTGAAGTGTGTCTTTACAGTTTATTCGTGGGGGGGGGGGGCTGTGGAAGGGGGGTGTTAATACAATTTTAAAATTCGATGTAACATGCGTTTTCTGTCTGTCATGTCGGTCTGTATACATTTTATTGTACACAAAAACTATGGTAGAAAAGTATTAAAATTCTCTAGGTAAGATCAACATTTAATTTATTTTTTTATAACTTTTAGTTTCAAAATGGTGGCACTTTATTTCAATGTTAAGTTTTTAAGAGCCTATATAAAATATTTTTAAAAATTTACAAGAAATACAATATTTACACAATTATTGTGTGTATTTTTTGTGTTGTGGCTTTTGTCTTAATTTACCTATTTTTAACGGTCATTTACTGGTATATTTATTTTAAATAGTCGGTATTCTGATACCGGTTATACTCTCTGGGGAAACACCGGTCATTATCTGGTAGATAGGGGGTCATTCACTGGTGCAGATTTATACATGAAAAGTTGTATTTTTCAATACTCTGTTTTAACATAATACACTAAGTTATACCATTATTAAGTACAGGAGGAATACGAGCAAGATGTTTAAACTATTCCCTACACTGTAGCGTAAATATCTGTTTTACCATGTAAGATTCAAGTGGAAATTCAACCTTAAACGATCATTCACTGGTGCACTCACCCTATAAAGTAACTTTTGTTTAAAGCCTTAAAATTATTGACTATTTCAGCAATGTTTCTAAATTTTACCATAACATCGATGATTTTTAATTATATATTTAGGTGTCTGGGGTTCTCAAATAAGTAATAAATTAACCTATATCTATATAAGAGGAAATATATATGTATATAACTATGTTGCCTATGAACTCCAAAACCGCTTGACAGATTGTAATGAAACTTTCAGGCATTGTTGAGCATTATTCAAGGATGGTTTGTGTGAAGTTTGGTGCAAATTTTTCCAAAGGGCTCTGACTCACAGAGCATACAATAGTTTGTAAAATATCTGAAAATCTCCATTTTATTTATTTTTATTTGTTGCTAAGAAACAAATTCAATGAAAAATTGTAATTTTAGGTATTCAAACGACTTATATTCGACCTAAATGTATTAGGTGAGCGTGACAGCGGGTGCGAGCTTAGCGAACGAGCTTGATTATCTATAAAATAAATTCAATCACGGGCGAAGCAGTGACGGGGAACAGCTGGTAGTGATATAACTTACACTTTAATACTCGTTGTTACTAAATAATTTTGTCTAATTTTGTATAGAAGTTAGCGAGAGTTATGGAAATTGTTTTTGTTTTTAGTTAAATAATACCAGTTACTTTTTTAACGTAGGCAAATTATAACGTCATAGGAAGTTCAGTCAAACCACCTACACTGCCCATAAGTGATTTTGTTTACAGTTACGGCGTATTTTCCTGTTATTATCTGATGGTTGAGGAGGTGTATTTTATTTTGATTGCATAGAAGTAGGTACAATCAGTTTACGTCATAGATAAGCACTTCAAATGTTTTTTGATTTATTAAATTTGTATGATACCAGAAACTATAAATGCCAGAAGCTATAAAGGTTTTGTCCGAAATGGTCTTAAATAGCTGCTTGATTTAGCGATCGGGAATGTGATGAAGCGGAAATAACTGTTTTGCGTACTATTTACAGTTGTGGCAATGTGATTATTACCATACAAAGTGGTAGAAAATGACGTTATATTAAAATAACACTTTACGACTTACGTACGGTATTACACTTGTTATTGGTTTAAATAATGGGGTGGTAACCAGTGTTGAAGGCTATAAACAATGCTTAGCCTTGGAGTCAACGTGGCAGCGGACTTTGTTGTGAATGTATTATAGTATTTGAAAACAGTTACAAATTTGTAGTTAATTTGTAAGGTTGGTTCACCTGCGAGTGTCCACTTTACCGTTCACTAATATTTTATCTCTCTCTGAAAAATGGCTCTTGGCTGTATGTGTGTGAACTTTATAGTGCTAATTAAAAAATTGTTTTAATCATGATTTATTGACATTAATTTAAATAAAACCTTCTCTCAAATCTAGACCTGACATGGCGCTGCGTATTGAAGTAAAAATGAGAGAAGTAAGAAGTGGTAAAAGTGTAATTAATAGTGAGAAAGCCAGAGACCATTATGAGAAGTACGAGCTTTCAGGTATACATCGTTAAGTTCTTGGTTACGCCCAACTTTAAGATGTAGGACTTTAATAACTCGTTTGAGTATTAACATAAACAATTTACTTAAACTTTCGAAATGAGTTTTAAGCCACCTAAGCCTTTAACCTTGGGTGATAATGTTTCCAGTGAATGGACACTTTTTAAAAACCAATTTCTGCTGTTTCTCAAGGCTACTGAAGCCGAGAGTAAAAGTGAAGATGTTAAAATAGCCCAATTGCTTAATGTCATTGGGGAGGAAGCTTTGTCAATCTATTATACGTTCAAACTTGGAGACATTAAAGACCTAGAATTAAAAACAGTGATCGAAGCTTTTGACAAACATTTCACCCCGAAGGAAAATGTTGTTTACCAACGCTATTTATTTTTTAAGCGTTCCCAAGCTCAAGGCGAGCCCTTTAATAACTTTTTAACAGACTTGCGAAAACTAGCTATATCATGTGATTTTGGTGATCAAGAGGATCATCTAATAAGAGACCGCATAGTGATGGGGATTGCAGACGAATCCACTCAAGAAAGATTGCTAAGGGAGACCAATATTAAATTGGATGATGCAATTAAGTACTGCCGTCTAGTTGAATCTAGCCGTGAACAGATTACCTCAATGGTTAGAGACAAAAATGTTGTAGGCCAAGCCTCAGTTAGTGATCCGTATTCTTATCAACTTCAACGTTCAAGACCTCTTGTGAAGTCGGAGGAAGTAGTACACCAAGTTTCTAAGCCTAACTACTATAGGCCTACGGAGAATAGGCCCATGAACAATTCTACGTTTAAGTCCGATGCAAAAAGTTTTAAGAATAGGCCTAGTGGAAACAAGTCTGAAGGTAGGTCTTCTAAACCTGTTCAGAGTAGTCCTAAAACTTATTTATGTAAGAAATGCAACACAGTTCATCTACCGGCTAAGTGTCCAGCCTATGGGAAAAAGTGTTTTGTTTGTGACAAAATGAACCATTTTTCTTCTGGATGTTTGAAAAACAAACCTGTAGCCTCTAAGTCTAAGCATGTTAATGATCTTGCTTTGTTTTCTGATGAAAATGATTTTCAAATTAATAACATTGAATCTAACAAAGACTCACTTGCCTGGTATGAAACTCTTAACATTAATGGACACAAAGTAAAATTCAAACTAGACAGTGGTGCAGAGATTAACATTATACCAAGACAAGTTGTCAGTAAAATTGATTCCCAGTTAGGTGAATTCATTGTTAAGTCAAACATTAGGCTAGAGTCCTATGGTGGTTTCAAATTGAGAACAGAGGGTTTGATAACACTCAATTGTAAATTCAAAGCTTTGTCAAGTAAGGAAGATTTTGTTGTTGTGAATCACCCTAAATGCATACCAATCTTAGGGTTAAGTACTTGTGTAAAGCTAGGCTTAATTCAAAGAGTAAACACTGTTAGTGATGTATCGACAGATAGCTTTATTGAATCTAATGTAGAATTATTTCAGGGCTTAGGATGTTTTCCAGGTAAACATACCCTTAAGGTAAACCCGGATATCGAACCTGTAGTAAAACCCCCTCGGCGGGTACCGTATGCCTTGTTGCCTAAGTTGAAATCAACACTTGAACAATTAGAGGAAATAAATGTTATTCAGAAAGTAGATGTCCCTCATAATTGGGTTAGCAATTTAGTCATAGTGGAGAAGGGTGACAAGTCCTTAAGGCTCTGTCTAGACCCTCAGGCTTTAAATTCAGCACTTGTGTCTCAGCCCTTTATGATTCCTACTGTGGAAGAAATCAAAGCCAAACTAAGTGGTAAAAAGTTATTCAGTGTTTTTGATCTAAAGGATGGGTTTTGGCATGTAGCTTTAGATTATGAATCGAGTCATCTCTGTACATTTAGCTCCCCGTTTGGATGCTATAATAATAATACTTTATAATACTTTATTGCATAACAATAAATTGCATTGCAAATACATAATTTATAGTTATATTAACTTATAATAAATAATCTATTTTATTTAATCTTCATCATAATTTTTTCTTTTTCTATCTTTATACATAGTCAATTTGTTTTTTCTTCATAAAGTCTTCAATGCTATAAAGTGCTTCTTCCAACAAAATCAATTTAATTTGTTTCTTAAAAATCCTTATATCTTTTTGATTTTTCAAGTTTTCTGGCAATTTATTATAAAATTTAATTCCTTGGTATTGTAAATGACTTTGAAATAATTTTGTATTGTGTTGAGGAATTTCTAGATGAGATTTATTACGTAATTTTGTATTTTTATTTACTTCAAAATATTTCAAATTATTTTTCACAAACAGTAATGATTCATATATGTATAATGAGGGAAAAGTCATAATTTTATTTATCTTGAAGAGATCTTTGCATGGATAGTATTTAGATTTTTTAAAGATGGTCCTAATCGCTAATTTTTGTAAAATAAATACTTGGTTACTTCTTGATGTTGCATATCCCCATATATTTATTCCATATTTCATTTGTGAGTAAAAAAGTCCATAATATGCAGACAACATTAATTGGGTATCACAAAATTTAGATAATCGTCTTAGAAGAAAAATTGATGTGCTTAGCTTTTTGCAGAGGTTGTTAACATGTATATTAAAATTAAGATTTGCGTCAATTGTTAAACCTAAAAATTTGACATGTTTTTCGCCTTCAATTATGTTTCCATCCATTTCTAATGTAATACTGTGATCTTTTCGATTTCTTATATGTTTAAAATCTATAAATTGTGTTTTTTTTCGAATTTATCTTCAACCCATTCATATTGCACCATTGTATAAGAGAGTTAGCTTCAATGAATGCATCAACTTCTAAATTTTCTTTTTTTAAATTGGACATAAATAAAGTAGTGTCGTCAGCGAAGAGAACAATATCTGAATTTCTTGAACATTCGTTAATGTCATTTATATACAGTAAAAAAAGAATTGGGCCTAAAACAGATCCTTGTGGCACTCCTGTCATACATTCTAACTCCTCCGAGCTTTCATATCACAAACATTTGTTGGTATCAATATATGGAATCTGTACAGCTTGAGTTCGTTTTTCTAAATAAGATTTAAACCATTTATGACTAATACCACGTATTCCTATGGCTTGCAATTTATCTAATAGCAATTGATGTGATACCATATCAAATGCTTTTTTGTAAATCTATAAATATGGCTAAAGCATTTTCATTTTTATCAATGGCTTTTATTGCAGACGATATTAATTTATAGATTGCATTAATTGTATTTATGTTTTTTCGAAATCCAAATTGATTATCAGATAGTAAATTGTATTTTTCCAGGAAAGAATTTAAACGATCTAAAATGATTTTTTCAAAGATTTTGCTGAAGGTTGAAAGGATAGATAATGGGCGGTAATTATTACATTCAAGTGGACTTCCTTTTTTATATATAGGTTTTACAATAGATTTTTTTAGGTTAGAAGGGAATTCACCAGTTTGCATAGATTCATTTATAATATATGTAAGTGGTGTGCATATCTCCTCAAAGCATTCCTTGACAATGATTGAAGAAACTCCATCTATTCCAGCAGAATTAGATGATTTTAATGATCTTATTATTTCTTTAATTTCTTCCCTTGTAGATGGGTATAAGTACAATGAATTATTACAACTTTGTTTACAATTATTATTCAATTTGTTACACATATTAGTTTGATCCCTATATGTATTTCCCACATTTATGAAATAATTGTTAAATAAATTTGCTATTTTGGTTTTGTTACTAATAATATTTCCAAGATTATCTTTCAGAGAGAATTCAGGTATGGGTTTCATATTTTTTGTCAATTTATTTTCGTTGATAATTTGCCAGTAAGCTTTTGATTTATTCTTTGAATTTTCTATTCTTTTTCTAATATTTAAAGCCTTTTCACTTTTTATTCGATTTCTGAATTGTAGTTTAATTCTTTGATAGTTAATTTTTTGGGGATCAGAAGAAGCCATGTCTTTGGTTAAAATATATTGTTCTTTTACTTGTCTTCGTAATTCATTTGTTTCTTCTGTAAGTTTGATTTTGTTAGAGGTTTCCCGGTTTAATTTAACTTTTTTCATTGGTAGACATTCCTCAAAATATTTTGTGAAAATTGATATAAATATATCATATTTTTCACTCACAGACAGAGAGGTGTTATACATTGACGTCCATGATTCATTTTTGAGCAAATATCTTAATTTTGAAATTTGCATTGTAGATAGCTTTCTGACAAATTTGAATTTTGGAATATTTAAGTCAGTATTCATTGATTTCAATTCTGCTACTTGAGCGTGGTGATCAGATAAAGAAGTTATTAAAACATATCCAGTCATGACTTCAGATCGTAAATTTGAAAATATGTTGTCCACCCTTGTTTTTGAATTTTTGAATTCTCTAGTAAACGTAAATATAGACTGATTAAGATTGAAAGTTTTCATCATGTAGATCAATTTTCTTGTAATAGATTTATCTTTGGCACAGTCAATATTAAAGTCTCCTGTCACTATAGTATCATACTTATGTTTGCTAAATTGTTCTAAACAAGTTGAAAGTCTATCAAGAAAGATATCATAATTTCCAGAAGGTGGTCTGTATATACCTAATATTAATAATTCACCTTTAAATTGTTTTATTGTAATTCCTGCTATTTCACAATGTCCTTCTATACAAAATTTAGCAACGTCAATCACTTCAAAGTTTATATTTTTGTTAACAAATATTGCAACGCCACCTTTTCTCATATTTTTCCGACAGTAGTAAGAACTGATAATTAAATTATTCATTTGAATGGTATTTAACTGATTTTCTTTTAAATGGTGCTCTGATAAACATAAAACCATTGGTGCCTCGTTTTGAATTAAATCTTCAAGCATTTCAAATTTATTAGACATCCCGTCAATATTTTGATGAATTATTTTAAATTTTGATCCAATGTCATTTTTTGGATTTGCTGTTGCCTCATTAGTTAGGCCTACATTTTTTGATGTCAAAATTGTTTGTATTTTTTGTATCCCATGCCTAAAAAATGTTGCTCTGATAGATATGTACTATTCCTTTTATTGTTCGTTTTATGATATGTTTTTTCCCTTCGTTCACTTACTATCACAGGAATATAATTTTTCATGCCATTCAATCGCGTACTAATAATATTCATTATTATTTGTGATAGTTTGCGTTTTCCTAAAAAGTTAAGATGGAGTCCATGAATTGTATAATCATTTCTTTTAAGAAAGTTAAGAGGCAAAAAAGTCATATGCATGTATTTGTTAGTCATATTTTTCAATTGTTGGTTTAATTTCCTTATTATAATATTCATATAGGGTTGATCATATCGAAATGGAATAGATAATATTATTATGTTAGTATGTGACAATGTTTTTAATTTGGTTTCTATTTTGGCCACAAGTTTATCAACTTCAACTGTAGACTGATCATCAATATCATTCGTACCACCAATTATTATAGTATAGTCATTTTTATCTAAGTTTTTCGTCTCAGATTCTACAGTTGCCAAGATATTATCAATCTTACCATTAGGGTAAATAGTACCACAAACATTGGAATTATTTTTAAGAGAGTTATTGAGTAACGTAACAAGTTTTCGTCCGTGACTATCACTAAAAATTTTAATTTTAGATTTATTATTTGGTATTTTCTTATTTCTATCTTTAATGCTGTCATGTAAATGGTTTTTGTTAAAACTATTATTTAGTTTAGACATTCCTCTGCCTTGACCTTGACTATCGTTATAGAGGGAAATAAAAGGCGCCACTGTCTTATTTGATTTACCTTCATTATTATTTATTTTATTCCCAAGTCTTTCTCGTCTAGTTTTTTTACTTTCTAAGTCTTTTGTTATTACTGGAGTTTGGTTTTTCTGAGAGCTTTGTTTAGATCCATTGTGACTTTCCGCTTGATAGTCGACATTTAACGTTTCAAATATATTCAATGAAGAGAATGAAATATTCTGCTGCAGCGGTGTTTTTGCCTTATTATGTCTAATTGTTTTGCTTTTTACGGTCACCCAGGGAATTTCTTCTGTTCTTCTTACTATATCATTTTCATTTCGTCCAATATCATCTATTCCTTTCTTTATGGCATCAAATCTATCTGATAATTCCTCAAAAAAATGTTCATTTCTCATGATAGATACAATGTCCGAATGATCTGCTGGTACATATTTTGGAATGTCTCCTGCTTCAAAAGTATCAAGTTTATTAGTGTTATTTGTAAATTGACTTTTATAATATTCTTTTTCTTTCATTACTTTTTCTAATTCAATCTCTAAACTAAATACTTTACTCATCAAGCTTTCATTTTTATAGAGCAATAGTTCAATGTCATTTGGGAAATGCGTTTCTGATTGATAATTGTCCTCAGTTTGTGTGCTCATATTAACAAAAATATATTTATTTTTCGGAATTTCACTCGGGTCATTGGTGTTCATGGTTCTAACATTCTTTGTAGATTCCATTACTATACATTTTTTAGATAATTTATTTTTAGAATTTTTTGGAAGTGTCATGGAAATTTCTGTCCTTGTAGAACACATTTCTTCTTTCTTCTTCTTTTGCGACCGAGTTTTTATAATTGGTGAAAAAGGTTTGAACATAACTTGTTTGTTTATTTACGTCCAATGTTTTAAGTTTTAATTTGAGGTTAAAATTAATATAATAAATTTTTTTTGTTAAGTGAAGTATAAAATAATTTTAGATTTAATATTTCATGAGTCTACTGATATTTATTAAAGAGGATAACAAAACATTTACTTACTTACGAAAAAATTCCTTAAATTTAGAAATATTTTACTAGAAATTGTTCTATGAGTCAACAGTTTGTAAGATCAGCTGTAAACTCTTTCTAAGATTTCTGTAAGATTTTATTAAGATAAGCTGTATAGATTTCTAAGATTGCCTTTTGGCATAAAAGTAGCCCCTGAGCTCTTCCAAAAGCTAAACTCCCAGATATTTTCAGATTTGAAAAATGTCACAGTCTATTTTGATGATTTACTGATCTCGGCTGAGTCTGAGGAAGAACATGACCATATTGTAAGTCAGGTTATTGAAAGAGCTAGAAAATATGGTGTAAGATTTAACCCTAAAAAACTCCAGTACAAGCAGACAAAAGTTAATTTTTTAGGCTTATGTTTCACATCAGATGGTGTTCATCTGGATGAAAGTCAGGTTAGGTCAGTTGTAGATTTACCTGATCCGAGCAATAAGAAAGAACTTCAATCTATGCTTGGCTTGTTCAATTATTTTCGTAATTTCATACCAAATCTTTCAAGTCTAACAAGTCCATTGCGAGAACTACTTAAAAAGAGTGCTAAATGGTTGTGGCTCCCCGTTCACTCTGAATGTGTAAAGAATTTAAAGAAAGCTGTAACTACAGCCCCAGTTTTAGCAACATTTAACCGAGACAAGCCTATTGAAGTTCATTCTGATGCTAGTAAGGACGGGCTAGGTTGTTGCATAATTCAAGAAGGTAGGCCTATTTCTTTTGCATCAAGAAGTCTTAATGATGCAGAACAACAGTATGCACAAGTTGAAAAAGAGATGTTAAGCATAGTGTTTGCGGTAACAAAATACCACCACATGTTGTACGGTAACAAATTTGTCGTTTTTAATGACTCGAAACCACTTGAATCCATTATGAATAAGCCTATTCATAAGATAATGTCGCCTAGATTACAAAGACTCAAGTTGAAGTTGGTAAAGTATGATCTTGTGATTAAATATTGCCCTGGTAAAAAGATGCTTGTTGCAGATTTACTATCTAGAACATGTAAAAATGATAGTGTATCTCATGTAAACGTAGATTTAGTTGAACATTTTGTTAGTCATGATTTGCCTATATCCGATCAAAGGAAAAAAGAGTTCATTGAGTGTACTGAAAATGACCCTGCCTTAAAGTTAGTGAAAGGTTATTTCAAAACTGGTTGGCCTAGTAACAAAAAGTATGTACCCGATTGTGTCAAAATCTATTATGGTAAGCGTAATGACTTATATGTATCAAATGATCTGGTATTTTTAGATGACAAACTTATTGTTCCAGTTAGCCTTAGAAAATCAATGCTTGATTTATTGCATGAAAATCACCTGGGTTGTCAGAAGACAAAATCTAGAGCTAGGCAGCTCATCTACTGGCCAGGGATGTCAGATGACATTGATAACTGTGTTTCAAATTGTTCTGTATGTCAAAGGTATATGAATGCCAATGCAAAAGAACCCTTAAGGTCACATGAAATTCCTGATTTGCCATACAATAAAATTGGTATGGATATTGCTGAGTACGGTGGTAAAATTTATTTAGTTGTTGTTGACTATTACAGTAAATGGTTGGATTGTGTAGAACTAAGATCTAAAAGTAGTGTAGATGTGATCCAAGAGTTGGTAAAATTGTTTGCAATTCATGGTATACCCTCTAAAGTAGTTGCTGATAATAATCCGTTTGGTTCCTATCAATTCAAGAATTTTGCTTTCCAATGGAATTTTGAAGTTGTAAATTCAAGCCCCTTGTACCCTAGGTCAAATGGGCAAGTTGAAAGAATGGTACAAACTTTTAAGAAAATTCTTAAGAAATGTTGTGATGAAAACAAGGATATTAATCTAGCCTTGTTAGAGTTCCGTAATACACCAGTATTAGGTGAATTTTCTCCTGCTCAACTTCTAATGAGTCGTAGGCTACGAAGCAAACTCCCAATTTCTGCTAACTTGTTAAGACCACAGGTACATGATCCTAGTGTAGTAAGTAAGCTACTCTCTAAAAAGCAAGATTTGTCTGCTAAGTTTTACAATAAGAATACACGTCCTAGACGATACTTCAAAGTAAATGACAAGGTAAATGTTTACAATGTTAACTCAAGAATCTGGGAACCAGGTGTTGTAGTAGGCTATACAGCTAACATAAGCTCTTATGTTGTAAAACTGTATCGAAGTGGCAGAGTTGTCATTCGTAACACATTTCACCTTAAGCCAAGACCTACAGATGGCCAAGAAAATTGGTACAGTGATAATCATGATGAATTAAATCTTTCTGTTGAAGCACCTTGTAGGATTAGTCATTCAACTCCTTTGTGCAACAAAAGTATGTCGTTCCAACACAATGAATCTGTTGTAAATAGTCAAAATATTGAAGAAATGCCTTCAATGAATGTAAATATTGAAACTGATTGTACAGCTGATGCTGACTAACCAACCTCAAGGTATGGTAGACCATTGAGAAAATCTATCAGGTATAGAGATTATGAAATGTAATCATTCAGTAACCAGAAAATGTGTTTTAGTTTTAAGTGTTGTAAAACCCCTTAATTTTGTAGCCTTTCAGTGTTTTTTCAGTTTAATATTCTATTCAGCCCATGGTTTCAAGGGAAAATATTACTTGTTACTATTTACTATTTGTTATTTCCTTGTACGCATCAAGTTGAGCCAACTCACATGTAACTGTTTGATATGATTGAATTCTTTCACACTGTTTTGAGGAGTATATAGGCCTATAAATTAATAGGCCCTAATAAAAGTGTAGATGTTGAGTAATAGGCATTAATCTCTAAATAGAATTTTAAGAAGCAAAGTAACAATGTTTGTTATTACTGGATATTTATGTTTTTAAACATTCATGAAATAATTTCTAAGAATAATTATGGAGAATGAGTTTGTTAAGTGTATTGGTTACACACCTGTAAAATATTCCACACTAAGATGAAATGTCTTCACGTTAAGATGAAAACTTTCACACTAAGATGGAAGAGGTAATAAAAGTAATAACATAAAAAAAAGAAAGATAATTGAACTAGCCTATGTAAAAGAAGTAATACTAAGTTAGGCTTAAAATGAAAACTTGTGAGTTTGAATGAATTTCTTGTAGCACTGGTATGTTGAATAAGTAACAGTAAACTATCCTCACAGATAAGATGTTGGATAGTTAATAGTAAAAAAAAAAAGAAAAAATGGTGTAAAATGATACCTTTATAAAATGTTGAGATTAACTGCTTTTAACAATTAAGTTAATGAAACCATTGATTAAAAATAATGTAAATGTATAGGCCTAACTAAAAAATATTTTTTTCTTCTCAGAGGGGAAGTGTTGTGAATGTATTATAGTATTTGAAAACAGTTACAAATTTGTAGTTAATTTGTAAGGTTGGTTCACCTGCGAGTGTCCACTTTACCGTTCACTAATATTTTATCTCTCTCTGAAAAATGGCTCTTGGCTGTATGTGTGTGAACTTTATAGTGCTAATTAAAAAATTGTTTTAATCATGATTTATTGACATTAATTTAAATAAAACCTTCTCTCAAATCTAGACCTGACAGACTTTACGTCATGCTATCGGCCCATTCGGGCCTTTAGTTGTATAATAATCCCAACTAACTGTCGTAGTCAATGGAAAAATAGTTAAATTGACTTCGACCTAAATACGAGATGTTAAAGTGTGTTTGCTGATTTATGATGAGGTAAGACCGATAAATATTTTTTTTTTTGTTATACGCACTGACATTCTTAAGGCGTTGATAAGGAAAATTCTCTTATGAAATACTGATCTCGTTAAGTTATGTAGAGATCGTGGATTAAAAATATGAAAAAATAAAAAAACCTTGTCAAATAGCCCAAGTTTTTATCTTTCATTTAAAACCCCTCTCACATTTATCAGAATTGAAATAAATTCGGAAAATTGGAGCAGGTGAAGCACTGCATTACGTTTTTAGATGAACGCGTATCGCCCTCTTAAGTTTAGTGATAAATGACCACTAGGACCAGAATGGGCCTCGTCGGGGATTGAACCGTCAACCTCAGCATTACGAGGATGCATCTCGGCTACAAAGTTGGTTGGGTGTCGTATATTATCAACAGCGTAATGTTTAGTAGTGTTCAGATAAAAAATTGGTAGTAATTGTCACATACTAGTTAAAGTATGATATTTTAAAATGTTTTTACTATGAAAGTTGTCTGCCGAAGAAAATATTTTGGTAAATATGGTAAAGTTATACATGTGGGTTTTGCTTGGTTTTCGGAAACGCTGAGCATTGGTTTTTATTTTTTATTTGCTTCTAAATGCCAGTGCCACTAGTGGAATCATTTTAGTGTTGAACCCCAAAAAAATTGCAACACGAGCGATTTTTTTTAAATGATAGCTAAGAGTGCCCTTATTAACCCCTAAAAAATCGCCATTACTCGCATTTCCCATGTTATTCTAGTGGAGAACATTTCGCTGCAACAAGGGTATTTCTTAAAAAAATATTCTTAATTTTTTATTTTTGATGACGAAATGTTTGAAAATAAAAATTTTACTTGAAAACATCATATTATTTAAAAGTTGTTTGCGATGTGTTTTCCTACTTATTTTATTTTTTTATTTTTTTAGCTAAACTCAATGCAGTGTAAACTAAAATTTGATTTTTTTTAATTTTCTATGTAAAAAAAACGTTGCAGCAGACCTGCATACTCAGCGAATTTCAAATGCTTCAATAAATAATTAAAATGGTGCCTTACATCAAGATTTGTCAACGTAGGTTCATAAATAAGCATGCAAGAATATTAGGCCATAAGTATATCTCTACTAGATGAAGCCACATACCAAGTTTTATTAAGACATGTTGAGAAATAATGGATATATAGCATTTTATATATTTCCCATAAGGTTAACATTTGGACAATGTTCTGTGTTTACCGCTTTCAATATCTCGGCAACCAATGGACATTGAGCTATGATTCAAGATACAAAATTGTTTTTTTTTTTCAAGCTGAATTCAATGGTGTCAAATAACATTTGATTATTTTAATTTTTTTCTATAAAAAAAATACCCCCCGTCGCAGCAGACCTGCGTACTCAGCGAATTTCCAAATTAGTAATATTAATTTTGACCAGCTAAACTTGAAAACAAAATTTCATCACGTGCTCATAAATAGGGAAATAAATGTCTATTCTCCTTATGATAAATATAGGGAAAGAGTATGCAGGTATGCTGCCATGGGGGACACTAAAAGTAGGTTTTTAGCATAGAAAAAAATTATTTTGACCATATAAAGCCATATAGTAAGTTTCATCAATATCTGTCCATAAATAAAAGAGTTTGCCTATTCTCCTTATGATTAACATGGGAAAAGAGTATGCAGGTTTGCTGCCATGATAAGTACAAAAACCGAGATTTTTTACCTTAAATGGATGAATCTCAACCAAATGAAGATGAATACCAAGTTTCGTCCAAAAATATTGCTTAACAAGTGAAATATTAACACATCCCAATTCTCCATAAGATTAACATTGGAGCCTCAAAATACAATGTACTGTCTTTAGACTTTTTAATATCTCGGTAACCAATGGAGATAGAGCAAAGCTTAAAGATACTAAATTGTGTGTTTTTTTGAGCTTAATCCAATGGTCAAAATAAAAATTTAAAATTTTTAAAAATTACATACGAAAAATGCAAAAAAACCCATTTTTGGGGTACAAAACCCCCCAAAACTACCCCTTCCGGTAAGTCAATATGTCTGGTTTACGAACTCATCTGAATAAACGGAGGATTACACATCTCTACCAAATTTGGTGTCGATCAGACCGTTTTTACAAGAGTTATCGTGCCTAGGGACACATACATATATGTATATACCTATATAAATATATAGACTACATATAAATATACATATATATAAATATAAAAATTTTAATGACTATTATTTTTGGTCTCTGGGCACCTTAAAACGAAAAAGTAACATGGTCCCGGGCTTAGGTCTTACCATGAGACCTACGGTAATAGCTTATTCCCTATGGGAAATTCGCTAAAAATCAATTTTTGAGGGGTAAAATCCCCCTTACCCCCCTTCCAATAATCCGATCTGGCTGATTTTCGAAATACTCCGAATAATTACCACTTTACACCTCCATACCAAATTTCATTATGATCGGACCATTTTTGTGACTGCTATCGTGCTTACAGATACATAGATATATAGATAAATATATACATGGATCTATATATATGTGTATATCTAAAACTTCAAAAGAATGTTGTTTTTGGCTTCTGGGGGCCCCAAAATGAAAAGTTATGATGGTCCCGGTCTTGAGTCTTACCATGAGACCTACGGTAATAGCTTAATTTCACTAAAGGGAAATTCGCTAAAAAGGCAGATTTTATTGAATTACGGCTCGGCAAATTGCGGCCATACCGTACGTCTGACATACAAAATGTAAACATGAAAACTGATCGGCATTAAAAGAGCTACATTTTTGCTAAAATAAAGATTTTTGATAAAACTAACCGTTTTCGAGATATAAGCAAAAATATATATTTTGGCAGCAATCTTGGCGGCCATTTTGAATTTTTGGGCATGTTCCCAAGGTGCGATCAATGGCGATTTTTGAGGGGTTAATAAGGGCACTCTTAGCTATCATTAAAAAAAAAAAAAATCGCTCGTGTTGCAATTTTTTTGGGGTTAGGCCATATTTTCTCATAAAATGATTCCACTATTTAGTTAAAATGCACTAAACGCTTTGAGGGAAATCGGTCCATACTCCTCAAATGATAATAAAAAACTTAGCTATTAAATTAAATAAAGACGACAGCGTGAAAAATGTGCTTCGATAAAAAGTGACTGGTAGTGGCTATTGAGTTAGCCTTATAATACATAGGGCGCCGGTTCGATCATAAGAAAAGGTAGAAGCTTTTTGAAGATTCAAAACTGGACCAATTTGCTCTTTTTCATTAGGCTAATAATAAATGTTCCTGACAAATGAGTCAGCTGGTATTTGTCCCCAACAAAGACACACCTCGTCTGATCTATGTAGGCCCATACAACTGACTAAGTCATTAGACCTTTTGTCAGTATACGCTTTTAAATTTCCATCTTTTCCTAAATTTTTATTTTTACATTCCTTTTTTGTGTTAATTTATTTGCCCAACTCGACATTCAAGCTCTTTTAAAATAAATAATTGGATGGGATTTATTGGAATCTAAACTATTTCAACCAAGAACCGTGTAGTTAAAATAACAACGGTAGAAAAGTGTGATGGATACTTTATCTGATGGAAGATTTAAGGCTGAAGATATTGTCTGAGGTCTTTATACCGGCGGATACAGTGATTGACCGGAACATGATACCCCGACTTCCGGTAGTTCCACGCGATACCACGCCCTCTGTCGATATCGAGTAACTGTTACTTTTCGGCAACTGCTACTAACGTAGGGAATATTGATAATGAGTAGTCAGTGGGTAACCTTGCAACATTTAATTTCTAGTAATAGCTAATGGAGCATCTGTGGGGACGTAGGTCAAGATTTCATTGATGAGTTAATGAGATAATGAGTAATTTTGCTTTCAAACAACCGCAGTAGTCACATGGCAGTTATAAGCGATGCATAGTAGCAACAACTTTTACTGTTGACATTTATTGCTGTATTAGTGGTCCATCTAGATTATTTATTTTATCTTTATTTATTTATAAGCCATTGACAATCTAAATATTGCAATGACAACTTATAGCTAAAGGACTACAATAATTTAGAACCTTTTTGTGAAAGTGTTGTTTTCTCATTTTTGTTGTTTTCTATCTCATAAATTGTTTCCTCATAATATTTTGATACATATTAAATTATTTTTATTTACATCTTTTACATTATTTGCTGTTTCTTTATATACATGGTAAATTAATTTAATCTTCTAGACATTCTTTTACACTATACATAAACTTTTCTTGAAGCAATTTTTTTTTTTTTAATTTTCATATTATACTTACATGAAAATATTTCTTCTTTTAAATTTTGTCTTAGCTTGTTAGAAATACTTGTTGCAGTGTTGATTCATAAAAATTAATTGATTTTTATAAAAACTTGTATTATGTTGTTGAAACGTATTAAGTTGTGTAAACGATTGCAATTGTTAGTTTTCTTGCAACGATTACACTAGTGCATCTCAATAAAGAGTAGGCCTACTGTAATAAATAAGAGCTGCAACTACTGCAACAACCTAAATTATACATCAGTGATAAGTAATGGTTGATAGTAGTGTAGAAAAGCCACTCCTGGCCCGGAAGTGACGTCACCGGAAGCCACGTGCTGTGGCATGTGACTTCCGGTAGGTTAGGCGAGTCACGCAACGAGGGGAGCGAGCATGGTCGAGAGTTATTAAATGAGGAAGTGGAGGCCCTCGCTAATTGGCCCATAAATTAACCAGACGCAGCTGGCCAGGGGAAGGTGACGGGGAAGGTTGGAGGGGGTTAGAGTTTAAGAACAAAATTTATCACAGGCGAGAGTAGGATTCGAACTCGGCCCGCTGGCGTGTGAGGCCAGTGCGTTACCCCTGAGCCATCGAGGTACTTGGTGTAGAGTAGTGTAAATGTGTCTGATAATATTGTCCCTGTGGTTCGCTTCTTGTCCACAAGAGTGCAGCACGTACTACGACTGCGGCAAGTTCATAATTCCTCCACCAGAGTTCAGCATGTACTAGGGCTGCAGCTAGTTCACTATTTCTCCAACAGATCGCAGCACGTGTTATGGCTACACCCAGTTTACCCCAAAATATCCCTATGAATTACCCAAATTACCCTGAAATTCCCCAAAATACCCTGCAATTTCCCACATTTCCTCGCAGTCCTAACAACTTATGTCATTCACTATAAAACAAGAACATATGAAATGCTGGGATATATACTATAAAAAGTGAATAAAAAGCAAAAATGTTGGCAATACAGTACATAAAATCAACCAACTTACGTCATTCACTATAAAACAAGAACACCTGGATCGGCCGGAACAAGAACATATGAAATGCTGGGGACTATAGTATAAAAAGTGAATAAAACCCAAAGATGGCTGCAATACAATATATAAAATCAACCAACTTATGTCATTCACTAATCAACAGTTATACTATATGAAATTTACCTGTGGCTAGTTCTCAGCGTCAATGGCTATAACATCAAATGTACATAATCAACGGTTACACTATATAAAATGAAAACTCTACTATATTATTTAATATACACCAATGACTATAATGTTAAATCTAGTTATACTATATAAAATGTGCCCAAGGCTATACTATATATTATGCATTGATGACTTTACGTTAAATATACGCGATCAATGCTTATACTATATGAAATGCATTCGCCGCTATACTATACAAAATATCAATGAATATAATGTTAATAAACATGATCAACGCTTATACTATGAAATGTACCTGTGACTAGTTCTCTGCATCAATGGCTAAAATGTAAAATGTATATAAACAACGGTTACACTGTATAAAATGAGAATGCTACTTTACTATATAATATACATCAATGACTATAATGTTAAATATTTCTAATCTAGTTATACTATATGAAATGTGTCCAAGGCTATACTATAAAAAGTGAATAAAACACAAAAATGTTGGCTATACAGCACATAAAATCAATGGCTAGAAGCTGTTAAGCAACTAAGAACGTTATCATACTATATACGACGCATACAGTACTATATAAAGTGAATAGCATGCAAACTTCAGCTTAAAAAACACAAAAATCGCTAATATCTCGAAAACGGTGCGTCCTAGGGGTCCGGGAACCCCAAAAAACTACCTACTACGTAGTAGAGGTACCCCCAGGGGGTGAGTACCCATAATTAAAAAATTAACAAAATGTTGCGGGTTGCATCTAAAAAATGAAGGGGCAATGAAGGGGCAAAACTTTGAAATTCCATATCTTAGGAACGGCTCTATGTATTAACTTCATACATGGTATGTGTGTACATTTACTTGCTGTCTACAAATGCATGGCAAAAGGTATCCAAAAAATGAAGGCGCAAAAAAGTTTTATTTTATATCTTTTGAATGGCAATATGTACTTACTTCAAACTTGGTATGTGTATACATGTAATGTTAACATGTAATAAAATGCTAAAAATAACTTTCCAGATCTAAGGTCAAACTGTCAAAAAAAAAAATTAACATTATTAGTGCCTTTTGCTAGCGTAGGGCTTTACCTTTTAGTCAATAGGCATTTGTAATTATAAGTATGTGTGTACACTTATTTGGTGTCTACAAATGCATGGCACGAGGTATCCAAAAAATGAAGGGGCAAAACTTAAATATTGTATATCTCAGGATTGGCTGGACCGATAAACTTCTTCTTTGGTATGTAAGTGTGTATGAGTAAACATTAATTGTTTACCATTGCGTGGCGGGGTGCATGAAAAAATGAAGGGGCAAAACTTAAATTATCTATATCTCAGGATTGGCAGGACCGATAAACTTCTTATTTGGTATATAGGTTGGTATGAGTAAACATTAAATGTTTACCATTGCGTGGCAGGGTGCATCCAAAAAATGAAGGGGCAAAACTTAAATATTGTATATCTCACGAGTGGCTGGACCGATTAACTTCTTACTTGGTATATAGGTTGGTATGAGTAAACATGAAGTGTTTACCATTGCGTGGTGGGGTGCATCCAAAAAATGAAGGGGCAAAACTAAAATAATGTATATCTCAGGACTGGCTGGACCGATTAACTTCTTACTTGGTATATAGGTTGGTATGAGTAAACATTATATGTTTACCATTGCGTGGCGGGGTGCATCCAAAAAATGAAGGGGCAAAACTTAAATATTGTATATCTCAGGAGTAGCTGGACCGATTAACTTCTTACTTGGTATGTAGTTTGGTATGAGTAAACATGAATTGTTTACCATTGTGTGGCGGGGTGCATCAAAAAATGAAGGGGCAAAACTTAAATATTGTATATCTTAGGAGTGGCTGGACCGATTAACTTCTTACTTGGTATGTAGGTTGGTATGAGTAAACATTAAATGTTTACCATTGCGTGGCGGGGTGCACCCAAAAAATGAAGGGGCAAAACTTAAATATTGTATATCTCAGGATTGGCTGGACCGATTAACTTCTTACTTCGTATGTAGGTGTGTATGAGTGAACATTATTTGTTTAACATTGCGTCCCGGGGTGCATCCAAAAAATGAAGGGGCAAAACTTAAATACTGTATATCTCAGGATTGGCTGGACCGATAAACTTCTTCTTTGGTATGTAGGTGTGTATGAGTAAATATTAATTATTTATTATTGTGTGGCGGGGTGCATCCAAAAAATGAAGGGGCAAAACGTAAATATTGTATATTTCAGGAGTGGCTGGACCGATTAACTTCTTACTTGGTATATAGGTTGGTTTGAATAAACATTAAATGTTTACCATTGGGTGGCGGGGTGCATCCAAAAATGCAGGGGCAAAACCTAAATATTGTAGATCTCAGGATTGGTTGGACCGATAAACTTCGTACTTGGTATGTATGTGTGTATGAGTAAACATTAATTGTTTACCATAGCGTGGCGGGGTGCATCCAAAAAATGAAGGGGCAAAACTAAAATTCTGTATATCTCAGGATTGGCTGGACCGATAAACTTGTTAGTTGGTATGTAGGTGTGTATGAATAAACAATAATTGTTTACAATTGCATGGCGGGGTGCATTCAAAAAATGAAGGGGCAAAACTTAAATATTGTATATCTCAGGAGTGGCTGGACCGATTAACTTCTCACTTGGTATATAGGTTGGTTTGAGTAAACATTAAATGTTTACCATTGCGTGGCGGGGTGCATCCAAAAAATGAAGGGGCAAAACTTAAATATTGTATATCTAAGTAGTGGCTGGACCGATAAACTTCTTCTTTGGTATGTAGGTGTGTATGAGTAAATATTAATTGTTTACCATTGTGTGGCGGGGTGCATCCAAAAAATGAAGGGGCAAAACTTAAATATTTTATATTTCAGGAGTGACTGGACCGATTAACTTCTTACTTGGTATATAGGTTGGTTTGAATAAACATTAAATGTTTACCATTGCGTGGCGGAGTGCATCCATAAAAATTCAGGGGCAAAACCTAAATATTGTATATCTAAGGATTGGTTGGACCGATAAACTTCGTACTTGGTATGTATGTGTGTATGAGTAAACATTAATTGTTTACCATTGCGTGGCGGGGTGCATCCAAAAAATGAAGGGGAAAAACTTAAATTCTGTATATCTCAGGATTGGTTGGACCGATAAACTTGTTAGTTGGTATGTAGGTGTGTATAAATAAACAATAATTGTTTACAATTGCATGGTGGGGTGCATCCAAAAAATGAAGGGGCAAAATTTAAATCTTGTATATATCTGGAGTGGCTGGACCGATTAACTTCTTATTTGGTGTGTAGGTTGGTATGAGTAAACAATAAAAGTTTATCATTGCGTGGCGGAATGCATTAAAAAATTGAAGGGGCAAAATTTAAATATTGTATATCTCAGGAGTAGCAGGACCGATTAACTTCTTACTTGGTATGTAGGTGTGTATGAGTAAACATTAATTGTTTACCATTGCGTCGAGGGTTGCATCAAAAAATGAAGGGGCAAAATTTAAATATTGTATATCTCATGAGTTGCTAGACCAATTAACTTCTTATTTGGTATGTAGGCTGGTATGAATAAACATTAATTGTTTACCATTGCGTGGCGTGGTGCATCCAAAAAATTAAGGGGCAAAACTTAAATATCGTACATCTCAGAAGTGGTTGATCCAATTATCGTCAGACATGGTATGTGTGTACATATAGTTATAATTAAAGGTAGCACCGTTTTGGTGCCACCTTCGATTTACTATTTTTATAGAATGGTGTATGGAAAAAATTCTTTAGGTTTTCAAGGAACACTATTAATTATTGGTTTAAGGACAGACTACCGTAGATGTGTGTATATATGTAAATTCTTAACAAAACCTTAGTTTTAACGATTAAGGTAATTTAGAGACTGCTAACTGGATTAAACCCATAGTTAAATGTAGCATCGTTTTTGTGGTTCCTTTGATGTATTACTTTTTATTGAATTTTATTAGATAAACTTTCTTTAGGTTTTTAAGCAACACTTTTAAGTTTTGGTTTAATGTGAAACTACTAGATATGTTATGTATGTATAAATTCTTAACAAAACTTTAGTTTTACCATTAAAGTTGATTTGGAAAACTTCTAATTGAGCTTAACGCATTTATTAAATGTTGCTACTTAAAGGTAGCACTGTTTTAGTGCTATCTTTGATGTAGTATTTTTATATGCAAAATTTTGCTTCAGGTTTTTTAAACAACACGTTTAAGTATTGCTTTAAAGTCAAACGATCAAATATGTTTTTATCTGCGTGAATTTCTAACAAATCGTTAGTTTTAACCTTAAACGTGATTCGGAAACTTCTAATTGGGCTCAACCCATTTAAATGTTGCTACTTAAAGATATCACCAATATGGTGCTACTTTTTATGTACTAAATTCATATGTAAAATTTTGTAATAGGTTTTTAAACAACAATTTTTAGTTTTAACCTTAAACTTTATTTTGAAACTTTTAATTGAGCTTAACCCATTTAAATGTTACTACTTAAAGATAGCACCATTTTGGTGCTAACCTTGATGTTCTTTATCTATATGTAAAATTTTGCTATAGGTTTTTAAACAACACTTTTGAGTAATGTTTTAAGGCCAAACCAATAAATTTATTTTTTAGCTATGTGAATTCTTAACAAAACTTTTGTTACTAATTGAATGGTGATATAGGAATTTCTATTTTTAGCAAGATATTGGACCACCGTTTTGTCACTACCTTTAATGTACTATTGTAATAATGTCTTTTATGAGTAAATTTTAACCTAATTAGTTCTGTATTTAATTTTATTATTGTTTTGAACATTTGTCTTTTAGTCAAGCAAACGTCGTTTTGATGTTTAAAAAAATCATTTGTATCACATATATGTAAAGCTAATATTTTTAAGTTCAATCCACTAAATGAATATAAATGTGACATTAATGTAAGATGTGTTAATAGTCAGTTTAGATACATTATTCAGAAAATTGTCAAAAAATTCAAATTTATCATATTACTGTGTATGTGCAGCACTTTCCCTTATTTTTGCACGCGCAGTTGCGCTTCAGCATTTATAAAAGTGGTTTGTTGAGCGTGCCCCTTATTATTGACGAATCTTCACAAGAAATGTTTAAAATAAAACATATAATTGTGTACGCGCAGGTTTTCCACCACTCTTCATCGAGTATATAAGCAGCTCGGTTAACCACGTACTTCATTGTTTGGTGAACTTTTGCCGAGTGAACAGCTTATTCACAATTTCGGTTTTTCCGGATATTTAAATCTGTATGCTATTTTGTAATATTCAATTAATATTGAAAGTAAATAGAAAAATAAACGACTTCACTATGTCTGCACTGCAGTGTTACATGTTTGATAATAAGCCCGTAGCTGTATTATTTGATCGTGAAAATAATCCATGGTTTAAGGCTAATGATATATCAGAGATTCTAGAATACAAAAGACCGCGAAAAGCAATAAATGATCTAGTTAAGGAGAAATATAAAAAGTTGCGTAAGGATATAAATGGAACTAGTTCCGTTTTACCCTATAATTTTCAAGAAAGGACCGTATTCATAAATGAACCAGGTTTATATTCCTTAATTATATCGTCTAAGATGAAAATAGCTAAACGCTTTCAAGATTGGGTGTTTGAAGAAATCCTACCATCAATTCGCAAGTATGGAGAGTATAAAATTAAAAGAGAAAACCTTAAGTTGACTCACTCCTTACATAAAGTGTTGGCAAATAATCAAAAACTAATTGAAACGTTAGTTGATCAAATACCTAAGGTTGCTGTTATGCCTGATGATATGGACTTAAAACATATCTTTTGTGTACTGGAAAAAAACACATACTATGAAAAGTATGGAGTAATTGAGTACAAGTGTATTCGTACAGAAAAAAGACGATTTAAAAGAGCATTGAAGAAAGCTAAGAAAGATGGTTTTGTACCAAGTTTTACAAGATATTCTGTACCAAACAGTATAAATATACTGAATAAAGCTAAGGAGGTTATGCATGATTATGGTATGCATTATGAATCTTCTTTAAATAACATATTGACACCCCATAATTTTGTAAATATTGTTAAAATTGTTCTTAATGAATAAATTGTATGAATGTATGTGTGAATGTGAGACTTATCAGATTGAGAAGTTAAGGTATTTACTTTGGCTACTCCTTCGAAAAGTGTGGTTTGAGTGAAGGTCACTGGCGCGGTTGACTAAAAGACCCGTAAACCATGTGTATGTGTGTGGAAAACGACGTACAACCACCTCCTCGTAGTGTTTTCTGGGTAACGCTAAGAGGTGTACAACTAATATCTTGTAAACCACATGGATTTGTTATTTATTTATTTTTTAATGTATTCATAGCTATTTATAGAAATAGCTTTTATTTAAAAGAAATTTGTAACAAACAGTTTAAATTAAACAAATTAAAAGCATTTTAAATACATACAATTTATAAATGTTGTAGCAAAACATTTCATGCTTTACTAATGATAATTATAGATGAAATCAATGGAATGTATATATATATATATATATATATATATATATATATATTGATATACAAATATAAGTCTTGTAATTAATGAAGCTAGAAAAAAGAAATAAAGATAGCATCAAATAAGTGTTACTTTACAAAATAGTAAAAACCGAAAATGCAATAAACTCTTAGATTATACAAAATTTGAAGGTAGCATCCAATCAGTGTAAATATATATAAAGGGAAAAGGCTTTTAACTAAAAATACAATAAACACTGGTTTTAAAACCTATATTTAGGTAGCACCTAATTAGCTTCATATATGTGAAATCGAAAAGGATTTTTATCTGTATGCTACAATTATACTGTTTGTACTTTATAGTTATAGGTTAATATAGAAAATGTCCAAACCTATTTGTTTTTGTTTACAAATAATGAAGAAAAATCCAATAAACACTTGTGTCTAAGATACAAATGCTGGTGTCACCGAATCAGTGCTACCTTTAAATAGAGTAAAAGCCTTATATATGCAAAAAATGGAAAAAAAAATATTTGCCTAAATATTATATTTAACATGTTTTTTTTTTATTTCAAACTAACGTGTTAATAAACTGATTTTGAACCATAAACAATATAATAATGAAGCTAAAACATACAATATATACTGGTTTTAAGACCTTTATTTAGGTAGTACTAAATCAGAGCTACCATTAAGTTAATAAAATCGCTACTTACATTTAACTATAAAATTGGTTTTATTTATTCAAAACTTTAATTTTACCGATTGTTACTCTACACATAATGCTAAAACCACTAAATCTGAAATTTGCCCATATATAATCCCATGACACTTTATAGATACAACTCATCCATCATATTCTCATTCATTTTGATTTTTATATGAGATAGTAAAAACTCAAAACTTACTACTTATTTTCAAGATAAAATAAAGGTAGCAACGAAAAAATCGGTGCTATCTTGAAATAGTTATAAGAATTAAAATATAGTATGGTTTTATTTAATTAAAATAATGTTTTAAACATATCTGTACAAAACTAATTCTGAACCTTAAGGCTTAGAACCCTGACATATTGTCTTTACTTCATAGATATAGCTCAACCCTGTGATTATAAATCTTGTGAATTTCGAAATAAAATAATAAAAGGATAAAACACATTAACTTTTATATTTATAGCTACACTAAATTTTTGTGCCACCTTTACATAAAATATATATTAAGTCAATTATGATGATTTTTTTTATGTATTTATTCTAAATTTAAGGCACAAATAAAAAAAAATCATACATATAATGATGTGATATACTCCTTATTCTATAAACACAGCTTACTCTCTGATCGCTCCCTCTTACAAACACTTTTTATAAAAAAAAAAATAAAATAAAAAAAAAAATAAATAAAAAAAAAAAAACTTGTGCTATTATTAAATAAAAAAAAACTATTAATATTCAATTTTCTTTATTTGTTCTCTGATTTTACATATATGATAAGGAAAGCCAGAACTGCTATATTAAGTTATGATTTCAAGGCTTAATAGAGCTACAACCAAATAAGTGAACCTGTTTACTGAAGAAACGAGAAACATATATTTATGAATAAACAATTTTACACTTCCTTAAACTAACTGTTGCCTGTTTACACTCCACAAATAAGACTCAAATCTTTAATTATAAATCATAACATTTTAAACATAATTATTTTAAAATCTTTTAACGTACTAAAATTTACTTCCATAATTAAATAAAATTGTGGTATAATGTAGGAAAAAGCTACATATATATATAATTACGAAACATTTCCATTCATTTAAACTAAATGTAACCAGTTGTTTACTCTATATAGAAGGCTAAAACCTTAAAATCCGAATTTTTTGGATATGGAATCCTAATATTTGGTCATTTTTTTCATATACAATTTTTAGTACTCTTGCTCTGAGCTTTGTGAATAAAAATCTCAAGATATAACTGATGGCTTGATTTGGACCTTCAACTGATGTAAACTTCCATCCTGACCCTCCACCTTCATGCTCCGGCAGTTTTGTGAACAATTCTTTCACACATTCATTAATAATTTTATTTACATCAGAATACGATTTTTTTTATAAAACCTCTCATTGATATTTCACCATCTGTGTTACTGCATCCAAAAATAAACCAAATTTTACAAAATGTAATCACGATTCTTCTTTTAAAGTTTGTCCAATCAATAATTTTGCCCCTGTTAAAAAAAGTTTTCCAAATCAAGCTGTACATCATTAATTTTGTGATAACCGTCGTCCTTGTAATGCTGTAGTCCGTAGCTGTATGGTTCCGTCTTTTTCTTTTTCCGTGTCCATCTCCGTGTCTGTGTCCATATTTTTTATCTTGGTAGCTAGGTATGTCTTGCTGACAACTAAAATTTTATTTGTAGCGTGGGCTGTTTCTCAATTCGATCGCATTTTTCATTTTTACAGTAAAAACTTGACTGATAAAGGGAATTAATTGAGTTTTGTTGAAGCTGCTTATTTAAGGTAAGCTGCTTATTTACAGGCAAGCGAAACCTGTATCTTCGAACAAGATATTATACAGCGAAACGGGTTTTAGGTTGAAAGAGGTTGCTTTTGGTTTATTTTACTCTGATCCACAGAAAACTAAGCTAAAAATAAAGAAAAAAAGAAAAAAGGGAAAAGAAAACAAAAGAAAAAAAATTGAAAAACAATAGAAAAAAAAGAAAAAAAGTTGAAAAACAAAAGAAAAAAGGACAAAATTGAAAAAACTAAAGAAAAATAGAAATAAATTCTGAAAAAGTTTTGCGCCCAAAATTTACTTTTTCAGAATTTTTTTCTATTTTTCTTTTGTTTTTTTTTTTTTAAATTTTGTCCTTTTTTCTTTTGTTTTTTTTTTTCAATTTTTTTCTAATGTTTTTTTCTATTTTTTCTTATTTTTAATTTTTTCTTTTGTTTCTTTTCCCTTTTTTCTATTTTTCTATATTTTTAGCTTGTGTTTTCTGTGGATCAGAGTAAAATAAAAAAAGGAAAAAAGGGAATAGAAACAAGGGAGAAAAAGGGAAAAGAAACAAAAGAAAAATTAAAAAAACAAAGAAAAATAGAAAAAAACAATAGAAAAAAAAGAAAAAAAATTAAAAAACAAAAGAAAAATAGAAAAAACAATAGACAAAAAAGAAAAAAATTTAAAAAACAAAAGAAAAATAGAAAAAAATTCTAAAAAAGTAAATTTTGCGAAGTAAAATAAACCAAAAGCAACCTCTTTCAACCTAAAACCCGTTTCGCTGTATAATATCTTGTTCGAAGATACAGGTTTCGCTTGCCTGTAAATAAGCAGCTTACCTTAAATAAGCAGCTTCAACAAAACTCAATTAATTCCCTTTATCAGTCAAGTTTTTACTGTAAAAATGAAAAATGCGATCGAATTGAGAAACAGCCCACGCTACAAATAAAATTTTAGTTGTCAGCAAGACATACCTAGCTACCAAGATAAAAAATATGGACACAGACACGGAGATGGACACGGAAAAAGAAAAAGACGGAACCATAGAGCTACGGACTACAGCATTACAAGGACGACGGTTATCACAAAATTAATGATGTACAGCTTGATTTGGAAAACTTTTTTTAACAGGGGCAAAATTATTGATTGGACAAACTTTAAAAGAAGAATCGTGATTACATTTTGTAAAATTTGGTTTATTTTTGGATGCAGTAACACAGATGGTGAAATATCAATGAGAGGTTTTATAAAAAAAAATCGTATTCTGATGTAAATAAAATTATTAATGAATGTGTGAAAGAATTGTTCACAAAACTGCCGGAGCATGAAGGTGGAGGGTCAGGATGGAAGTTTACATCAGTTAAAGGTCCAAATCAAGCCATCAGTTATATCTTGAGATTTTTATTCACAAAGCTCAGAGCAAGAGTACTAAAAATTGTATATGAAAAAATGACCAAATATTAGGATTCCATATCCAAAAATTCGGATTTTAAGGTTTTAGCCTTCTATATAGAGTAAACAACTGGTTACATTTAGTTTAAATGAATGGAAATGTTTCGTAATTATATATATATGTAGCTTTTTCCTACATTATACCACAATTTTATTTAATTATGGAAGTAAATTTTAGTACGTTAAAAGATTTTAAAATAATTATGTTTAAAATGTTGTACAGACAAATTTATTAAAGATTTGAGTCTTATTTGTGGAGTGTAAACAGGCAACAGTTAGTTTAAGGAAGTGTAAAATTGTTTATTCATAAATATATGTTTCTCGTTTCTTCAGTAAACAGGTTCACTTATTTGGTTGTAGCTCTATTAAGCCTTGAAATCATAACTTAATATAGCAGTTCTGGCTTTCCTTATCATATATGTAAAATCAGAGAACAAATAAAGAAAATTGAATATTAATAGTTTTTTTTATTTAATAATAGCACAAGTTTTTTTTTTTTTTTTTTTTTATAAAAAGTGTTTGTAAGGGGGAGCGATCAGAGAGTAAGCTGTGTTTATAGAATAAGGAGTATATCACATCATTATATGTATGATTTTTTTTTATTTGTGCCTAAATTTAGAATAAATACATAAAAAAAATCATCATAATTGACTTAATATATATTTTATGTAAAGGTGGCACAAAAATTTACTGTAGCTATAAATATAAAAGTTAATGTGTTTTATCCTTTTATTATTTTATTTCGAAATTCACAAGATTTATAATCACAGGGTTGAGCTATATCTATGAAGTAAAGACAATATGTCAGGGTTCTAAGCCTTAAGGTTCAGAATTAGTTTTGTACAGATATGTTTAAAACATTATTTTAATTAAATAAAACCATACTATATTTTAATTCTTATAACTATTTCAAGATAGCACCGATTTTTTCGTTGCTACCTTTATTTTATCTTGAAAATAAGTAGTAAGTTTGAGTTTTTACTATCTCATATAAAAATCAAAATGAATGAGAATATGATGGATGAGTTGTATCTATAAAGTGTCATGGGATTATATATGGGCAAATTTCAGATTTAGTGGTTTTTAGCATTATGTGTAGAGTAACAATCGGTAAAATTAAAGTTTGAATAAATAAAACCAATTTTATAGTTAAATGTAAGTAGCGATTTTATTAACTTAATGGTAGCTCTGATTTAGTACTACCTAAATAAAGGTCTTAAAACCAGTATATATTGTATGTTTTAGCTTCATTATTATATTGTTTATGGTTCAAAATCAGTTTATTAACACGTTAGTTTGAAATATAAAAAAAACATGTTAAATATAATATTTAGGCAAATATTTTTTTTCCATTTTTTGCATATATAAGGCTTTTACTCTATTTAAAGGTAGCACTGATTCGGTGACACCAGCATTTGTATCTTAGACACAAGTGTTTATTGGATTTTTCTTCATTATTTGTAAACAAAAACAAATAGGTTTGACATTTTCTATATTAACCTATAACTATAAAGTACAAACAGTATAATTGTAGCATACAGATAAAAATCCTTTTCGATTTCACATATATGAAGCTAATTAGGTGCTACCTAAATATAGGTTTTAAAACCAGTGTTTATTGTATTTTTAGTTAAAAGCCTTTTCCCTTTATATATATTTACACTGATTGGATGCTACCTTCAAATTTTGTATAATCTAAGAGTTTATTGCATTTTCGGTTTTACTATTTTGTAAAGTAACACTTATTTGATGCTATCTTTATTTCTTTTTTCTAGCTTCATTAATTACAAGACTTATATTTGTATATCAATATATATATATATATATATATATATATATATATATATATATATATATATATATATATACATTCCATTGATTTCATCTATAATTATCATTAGTAAAGCATGAAATGTTTTGCTACAACATTTATAAATTGTATGTATTTAAAATGCTTTTAATTTGTTTAATTTAAACTGTTTGTTACAAATTTCTTTTAAATAAAAGCTATTTCTATAAATAGCTATGAATACATTAAAAAATAAATAAATAACAAATCCATGTGGTTTACAAGATATTAGTTGTACACCTCTTAGCGTTACCCAGAAAACACTACGAGGAGGTGGTTGTACGTCGTTTTCCACACACATACACATGGTTTACGGGTCTTTTAGTCAACCGCGCCAGTGACCTTCACTCAAACCACACTTTTCGAAGGAGTAGCCAAAGTAAATACCTTAACTTCTCAATCTGATAAGTCTCACATTCACACATACATTCATACAATTTATTCATTAAGAACAATTTTAACAATATTTACAAAATTATGGGGTGTCATATGTTATTTAAAGAAGATTCATAATGCATACCATAATCATGCATAACCTCCTTAGCTTTATTCAGTATATTTATACTGTTTGGTACAGAATATCTTGTAAAACTTGGTACAAAACCATCTTTCTTAGCTTTCTTCAATGCTCTTTTAAATCGTCTTTTTTCTGTACGAATACACTTGTACTCAATTACTCCATACTTTTCATAGTATGTGTTTTTTTCCAGTACACAAAAGATATGTTTTAAGTCCATATCATCAGGCATAACAGCAACCTTAGGTATTTGATCAACTAACGTTTCAATTAGTTTTTGATTATTTGTCAACACTTTATGTAAGGAGTGAGTCAACTTAAGGTTTTCTCTTTTAATTTTATACTCTCCATACTTGCGAATTGATGGTAGGATTTCTTCAAACACCCAATCTTGAAAGCGTTTAGCTATTTTCATCTTAGACGATATAATTAAGGAATATAAACCTGGTTCATTTATGAATACGGTCCTTTCTTGAAAATTATAGGGTAAAACGGAACTAGTTCCATTTATATCCTTACGCAACTTTTTATATTTCTCCTTAACTAGATCATTTATTGGCTTTTCGCGGTCTTTTGTATTCTAGAATCTCTGATATATCATTAGCCTTAAACCATGGATTGTTTTCACGATCAAATAATACAGCTACGGGCTTATTATCAAACATGTAACACTGCAGTGCAGACATAGTGAAGTCGTTTATTTTTCTATTTACTTTCAATATTAATTGAATATTACAAAATAGCATACAGATTTAAATATCCGGAAAAACCGAAATTGTGAATAAGCTGTTCACTCGGCAAAAGTTCACCAAACAATGAAGTACGTGGTTAACCGAGCTGCTTATATACTCGATGAAGAGTGGTGGAAAACCTGCGCGTACACAATTCTATGTTTTATTTTAAACATTTCTTGTGAAGGTTCGTCGATAATAAGGGGCACGCTCAACAAACCACTTTTATAAATGCTGAAGCGCAACTGCGCGTGCAAAAATAAGGGAAAGTGCTGCACATACACAGTAATATGATAAATTTGAATTTTTTGACAATTTCTGAATAATGTATTTAAACTGACTATTAACACATCTTACATTAATGTCACATTTATATTCATTTAGTGGATTGAACTTAAAAATATTAGCTTTACATATATGTGATACAAATGATTTTTTTAAACATCAAAACGACGTTTGCTTGACTAAAAGACAAATGTTCAAAACAATAATAAAATTAAATACAGAACTAATTAGGTTAAAATTTACTCATAAAAGACATTATTAAAATAGTACATTAAAGGTAGCGACAAAACGGTGGTCCAATATCTGGCTAAAAATAGAAATTCCTATATCACCATTCAATTAGTAACAAAAGTTTTGTTAAGAATTCACATAGATAAAAATTATATTTATTGGTTTGGCCTTAAAACATTACTTAAAAGTGTTGTTTAAAAACCTATAGCAAAATTTTACATATAGATAAAGAACATCAAGGGTAGCACCAAAATGGTGCTATCTTTAAGTAGTAACATTTAAATGGGTTAAGCTCAATTAAAAGTTTCAAATAAAGTTTAAGGTTAAAACTAAAATTGTTGTTTAAAAACCTATTGCAAAATTTTACATATGAATTTAGTACAAAAAAGTAGCACCAAATTGGTGATATCTTTAAGTAGCAACATTTAAATGGGTTGAGCCAATTAGAAGTTTCCGAATCACGTTTAAGGTTAAAACTAACGATTTGTTAGAAATTCACGCAGATAAAAAACATATTTGATCGTTTGACTTTAAAGCAATACTTAAACGTGTTGTTTAAAAAACCTGAAGCAAAATTTTGCATATAAAAATACTACATCAAAGATAGCACTAAAACAGTGCTACCTTTAAGTAGCAACATTTAATAAATGCGTTAAGCTCAATTAGAAGTTTTCCAAATCAACTTTAATGGTAAAACTAAAGTTTTGTTAAGAATTTATACATACATAAACATATCTAGTAGTTTCACATTAAACCAAAACTTAAAAGTGTTGCTTAAAAACCTAAAGAAAGTTTATCTAATAAAATTCAATAAAAAGTAATACATCAAAGGAACCACAAAAACGATGCTATATTTAACTATGGGTTTAATCCAGTTAGCAGTCTCTAAATTACCTTAATCGTTAAAACTAAGGTTTTGTTAAGAATTTACATATATACACACATCTACGGTTGTCTGTCCTTAAACCAATAATTAATAGTGTTCCTTGAAAACCTAAAGAATTTTTTCCATACACCATTCTATAAAAATAGTAAATCTAAGATAGCACCAAAACGGTGCTACCTTTAGTTATAACTATATGTACACACATACCATGTCTGACGATAATTGGATCAACCACTTCTGAGATGTACGATATTTAAGTTTTGCCCCTTAATTTTTTTTGATGCACCACGCCACGCAATGGTAAACAATTAATGTTCATACCATATTAACAATTAATTCATACACACCTACATACCGAGTAAGAAGTTAATCGGTCCTGCTACTCCTGAGATATACAATATTTAAATTTTGCCCCTTCAATTTTTTAATGCATTCTGCCACGCAATGATAAACTTTTATTGTTTACTCATACCAACCTACACACCAAATAAGAAGTTAATCGGTCCGGCCACTCCAGATATATACAGGATTTAAATTTTGCCCCTTCATTTTTTGGATGCACCCCGCCATGCAATTGTAAACAATTATTGTTTATTTATACACACCTACATACCAACTAACAAGTTTATCTGTCCAGACAATCTTGAGGTATACAGAATTTAAGTTTTGCCCTTTCATTTTTTGGATGCACCCCGCCACGCAATGGTAAACAATTAATGTTTACTCATACACACATACATACCAAGTACGAAGTTTATCGGTCCAACCAATCCTGAGATATACAATATTTAGGTTTTGCCCCTGCATTTTTATGGATGCACCCCGCCACGCAATGGTAAACAATTAATGTTTACTCATACACACATACATACCAAGTACGAAGTTTATCGGTCCAACCAATCCTGAGATATACAATATTTAGGTTTTGCCCCTGCATTTTTATGGATGCACCCCGCCACACAATGGTAAACATTTAATGTTTACTCAAACCAACCTATATACCAAGTAAGAAGTTAATCGGTCCAGCCACTCCTGAAATATAAAATATTTAAGTTTTGCCCCTTCATTTTTTGGATGCACCCGCCACACAATGGTAAACAATTAATATTTACTCATACACACCTACATACCAAAGAAGAAGTTATCGGTCCAGCCACTCCTTAGATATACAATATTTAAGTTTTGCCCCTTCATTTTTTGGATGCACCCCGCCACGCAATGGTAAACATTTAATGTTTACTCAAACCAACCTATATACCAAGTAAAAAGTTAATCGGTCCAGCCACTCCTGAGATATACAATATTTAAGTTTTGCCCCTTCATTTTTTGAATGCACCCCGCCATGCAATTGTAAACAATTATTGTTTATCTATACTCACCTACATACCAACTAACAAGTTTATCGGTCCAGCCAATCCTGAGGTATACAGAATTTAAGTTTTGCCCCTTCATTTTTTGGATGCACCCCGCCACGCAATGGTAAACAATTAATGTTTACTCATACACACATACATACCAAGTACGAAGTTTATCGGTACAACCAATCCTGAGATATACAATATTTAGGTTTTGCCCCTGCATTTTTATGGATGCACCCCGCCATGCAATGGTAAACATTTAATGTTTATTCAAACCATCCTATATACCAAGAAAGAAGTTAATCGGTCCAGCCACTCCTGAAATATAAAATATTTAAGTTTTGCCCCTTCATTTTTTGGATGCACCCCGCCACACAATGGTAAACAATTAATATTTACTCATACACACCTACATACCAAAGAAGAAGTTTATCGGTCCAGCCACTCCTTAGATATACAATATTTAAGTTTTGCCCCTTCATTTTTTGGATGCACCCCGCCACGCAATGGTAAACATTTAATGTTTACTCAAACCAACCTATATACCAAGTAAGAAGTTAATCGGTCCAGCCACTCCTGAGATATACAATATTTAAGTTTTGCCCCTTCATTTTTTGAATGCACCCCGCCATGCAATTGTAAACAATTATTGTTTATTTATACACACCTACATACCAACTAACAAGTTTATCGGTCCAGCCAATCCTGAGATATACAGAATTTAAGTTTTGCCCCTTCATTTTTTTGGATGCACCCCGCCACGCAATGGTAAACAATTAATGTTTACTCATACACACATACATGCCAAGTACGAAGTTTATCGGTCTAACCACTCCTGAGATATACAGTATTTAAGTTTTGCCCCTTCATTTATTGGATGCACCCCGCCACGCAATGGTAAACAATTAATGTTTACTCAAACCAACCTATATACCAAGTAAGAAGTTAATCGGTCCTGCTACTCCTGAGATATACAATATTTAAATTTTGCCCCTTCAATTTTTTAATGCATTCTGCCACGCAATGATAAACTTTTATTGTTTACTCATACCAACCTACACACCAAATAAGAAGTTATTCGTTCCAGCCACTCCTGAAATATAAAATATTTAAGTTTTGCCCCTTCATTTTTTGGATGCACCCCGCCACACAATGGTAAACAATTAATATTTACTCATACACACCTACATACCAAAGAAGAAGTTTATCGGTCCAGCCAATCCTGAGATATACAGTGTTTAAGTTTTGCCCCTTCACTTTTTGGATGCACCCCGCCACGCAATGTTAAACAATAATGTTCACTCATACACACCTACATACCAAGTAAGAAGTTAATCGGTCCAGCCAATCCTGAGATATATAATATTTAAGTTTTGCCCCTTCATTTTTTGGATGCACCCCGCCACGCAATGGTAAACATTTAATGTTTACTCATACCAACCTACATACCAAGTAAGAAGTTAATCGGTCCAGCCACTCCTAAGATATACAATATTTAAGTTTTGTCCCTTCAATTTTTGGATGCACCCGAACACACAATGGTAAACAATTAATATTTACTCATACACACCTACATACCAAGTAAGAAGTTAATCGGTCCAGCCAGTCCTGAGATATACAATATTTAAGTTTTGCCCCTTCATTTTTTGGATGCACCCCACCACGCAATGGTAAACATTTAATGTTTACTCATACCAACCTATATACCAAGTAAGAAGTTTATCGGTCCAGCCAATCCTGAGATATAGAATATTTAAGTTTTACCCCTTCATTTTTGGATGCACCCCACCACGCAATGGTAAACATTTCATGTTTACTCATACCAACCTATATACCAAGTAAGAAGTTAATCGGTCCAGCCACTCGTGAGATATACAATATTTAAGTTTTGCCCATTCATTTTTTGGATGCACCCTGCCACGCAATGGTAAACATTTAATGTTTACTCATACCAACCTATATACCAAGTAAGAAGTTTATCGGTCCTGCCAATCCTGAGATATACAATATTTAAGTTTTGCCCCTTCATTTTTTGGATGCACCCCGCCACGCAATGGTAAACATTTAATGTTTACTCATACCAACCTATATACCAAGTAAGAAGTTAATCGGACCAGCCACTCCTGAGATATAGATAATTTAAGTTTTGCCCCTTCATTTTTTGGATGCACCCAGCCACACAATGATAAACAATTAATGTTCACTCATACACACCTACATACCAAGTAAGAAGTTTATTGGTCCAGCCAATCCTGATATATACAATATTTAAGTTTTGCCCCTTAATTTTTTTTATGCACCCCGCCACGCAATGGTAAACATTTAATGTTTACTCATACCAACCTACATACTAAGTAAGAAGTTAATCAGTCCAGCCACTCCTGAGATATACAATATTTAAGTTTTGCCCCTTCATTTTTTATGCACCCCGCCACGCAATGGTAAACAATTAATGTTTACTCATACACACTTACATACCATAGAAGAAGTTTATCGGTCCAGCCAATCCTGAGATATACAATATTTAAGTTTTGCCCCTTCATTTTTTGGATACCTCGTGCCATGCATTTGTAGACACCAAATAAGTGTACACACATACTTAAAATTATAAATGCCTATTGACTCAAAGGTAAAGCCCTACGCTAGCAAAAGGCACTAATAATGTTAATTTTAGTTTTTTTTTTTTGACAGTTTGACCTTAGATCTGGAAAGTTATTTTTAGCATTTTAATATATCTTAACATTAAATGTATACACATACCAAGTTTGAAGTAAGTACATATTGCCATTCAAAAGATATAAAATAAAACTTTTTTGCGCCTTCATTTTTTGGATACCTCTTGCCATGCATTTGTAGACAGCAAGTAAATGTACACACATACCAAGTATGAAGTTAATACATAGAGCCGTTCCTAAGATATGGAATTTCAAAGTTTTGCCCCTTCATTGCCCCTTCATTTTTTAGATGCAACCCGCAACATTTTGTTAATTTTTTAATTATGGGTACTCACCCCCTGGGGGTACCTCTACTACGTAGTAGGTAGTTTTTTGGGGTCCCCGGACCCCTAGGACGCACCGTTTTCGAGATATTAGCGATTTTTGTGTTTTTTAAGCTGAAGTTTGCATGTTATTCACTTTATATAGTACTGTATGCGTCGTATATAGTATGATAACGTTCTTAGTTGCTTAACAGCTTCTAGCCATTGATTTTATGTGCTGTATAGCCAACATTTTTGTGTTCTATTCACTTTTTATAGTATAGCCTTGGACACATTTCATATAGTAATAACTAGATTAGAAATATTTAACATTATAGTCATTGATGTATATTATATAGTAAAGTAGCATTCTCATTATATACAGTGTAACCGTTGTTTATATACATTTTACATTTTAGCCATTGATGCAGAGAACTAGTCACAGGTACATTTTATATAGTATAAGCGTTGATCATGTTTATTAACATTATATTCATTGATATTTTGTATAGTATAGCGGCGAATGCATTTCATATAGTATAAGCATTGATCGCGTATATTTAACGTTAAGTCATCAATGCATAATATATAGTATAGCCTTGGGCACGTTTCATATAGTATAACTAGATTTAACATTATAGTCATTGGTGTATATTAAATAATATAGTAGAGTTTTCATTTTATATAGTGTAGCCGTTGATTATGTACATTTGATGTTATAGCCATTGACGCTGAGAACTAGCCACAGGTAAATTTCATATAGTATAACTGTTGATTAGTGAATGACATAAGTTGGTTGATTTTATATATTGTATTGCAGCCA
The DNA here is from genome assembly GCA_030545055.2 of Neoaliturus tenellus. Taxonomy (NCBI): domain Eukaryota; kingdom Metazoa; phylum Arthropoda; class Insecta; order Hemiptera; family Cicadellidae; genus Neoaliturus; species Neoaliturus tenellus. The sequence goes on from JAQYXR010000204.1 coordinate 89,592, forward strand.
TCTTTGGGTTTTATTCACTTTTTATAGTATAGTCCCCAGCATTTCATATGTTCTTGTTCCGGCCGATCCAGGTGTTCTTTTTTTATAGTGAATGACGTAAGTTGGTTGATTTTATGTACTGTATTGCCAACATTTTTGGGTTTTATTCACTTTTAGCGAATTTCCCTATAGGGAATACGCTATTACGGTAGTAGCCATGGTAAGACCTAAGCCCGGGACCACTTTACTTTTTCATTTTGAGGTCCCCAGAAGCCAAAAACACCATTCGTTCATTTTCATATATATGTATATATATATATATATATATCTATATATCTATATATCTATATATCTATATATCTATGTGTCCGTGGTACTGATAACTTTTGAAGGGGACCTTCGATTTTGATGAAATTTGGTATGGAGGTGTAAGACCAGGTCTATTTTCATGAGTTCGCGAACCAGCATTGTCGGGTTACGGGAACGGGGTTTTATGGGGTTTCAAAGGGGTCAAAAATGGGTTTTTGGCATTTTTGGACCTTAATTTTTAAAATTCATCAATTTTAACTAAAACCATTTAAAAAAGCTTAAAAAAACAAACAATGTGGTATTTTTAATTTTTATCATAGCATAACTGGTTACGGGGCAAATCCAAAAATGTGTTTTCCATGTTATTCTTATGGGAAATCAAGAAAACCCTATATCTTGCTTATTTATTGACATAACTTTATCAAATTTGGTATGTACATTATCTATATAAGGTTTAACTTATACTTGCTTACAAAACCCATATTGCGGCAAACCTACATACTCACCCCCATGGGGTTTATGGGGAAAAAAAATTGCCAGAGTTTGATACAAATTTGTGTTTACATTCACCAATTATTGATTAACTTATATTTTCTAACAACACTAAATGGCAGAAAACCTACATACTCGATCCTATGGTGTTTTTAAGGGGAAAGTAAATAATCTAAAATTCCATTGGAAATTCGCTGAGTACGCAGGTCTGCTGCGACGGGGGTATTTATAGTATATATCCCAGCATTTCATATGTTCTTGTTTTATAGTGAATGACATAAGTTGGTAGGACTGCGAGGAAATGTGGGAAATTGCAGGGTATTTTGGGAAATTTCAGGGTAATTTGGGTAATTCATGGGGATATTTTGGGGTAAACTGGGTGTAGCCATAACACGTGCTGCGTTCTGTTGGAGAAATAGTGAACTAGCTGCAGCCCTAGTACATGCTGAACTCTGGTGGAGGAATTGTGAACTTGCCGCAGTCGTAGTACGTGCTGCACTCTTGTGGACAAGAAGCGAACCACAGGGACAATATTATCAGACACATTTACACTACTCTACTCCAAGTACCTCGGTGGCTCAGGGGTAACGCACTGGCCTCACACGCCAGCGGGCCGAGTTCGAATCCTACCCTCGCCTGTGATAAATTTTGTTCTTAAACTCTAACCCCCTCCAACCTTCCCCGTCACCTTCCCCTCGCCAGCTGCGTCTGGTTAATTTATGGGCCAATTAGCGAAGGCCTCCACTTCCTCATTTAATAACTCTCGACCTTGCTCGCTCCCCTCGTTGCGTGACTCGCCTAACCTACCGGAAGCCACATGCCCCGGCACGTGGCTTCCGGGGCAGCTGACCTGTGCCAGAAGTAACCAAATCTAACTACTAAGCATGTTTCTTTTCCTCCTTTTTTCTCAGCTTGTGGGCATCGTAGGAGAAATCCGCTCATACCCAAGGCCGTAGCCAGTGGGGGGGGGGGGTCAGGGGGTCGAAACCCCCCCCCCCCCGAAATTTTGGCACAAATAATAAAAAACAGACCAATAAAAAGTATGTAGAATTTTTCCATAAGAAACACTGTATGAAAATTAAATAATTGAAAATTAATAATTTGAAATTTGAAAATTAACAAGGAACAAACTTAAAAACAAAGTAAAAAATACTCATTTGTCTAATTACAATGTTTAAGTCGTGCACGCCAAAATGTAGGGATGATCGCGGTTCACGGGGGATTGTAAAAACGAATGAGCGGGAATTTGACATAACCTTAGCATGTCAATTCCCTCATCAGAACATGTGCCGATCGTGTGTGTACTGTGCAGTTTAGTTTTACATAGTGAACTTTGAGTTAGTCTTCATATAGCTTTGTGTCGTCTGTTTAATTGACATAGACGATATAAATGCTCAGTTAGGTAGGTAAAACAAAACAAAACAATTAGGTAGGTACTGTAAAACAAAACAATTACGGGAGCGGCAGCTCAGTGGTAGAGCTCTGGCCTCACAAGCCAGCGGTCCCCGGTTCGATCCCGGGCGACGACATTACACGCACAAACATGAGCGGTTACCTCTAGCTAGCCTATGTGACTTAATGCCGTGACCGTACCTTGCTGTCTTTAGATCACCGCACAGGCCTATTGGCCCATGGTGACGGGCAGTGGAGGTTTAAAAAAAAAATTGGTAGGTAAGACAAAACAAAAACAGCGAAAGTATATTTTAATTTTGCCTGCTCCTGCATCGACAGCCCTCGATTTAACCTTTATATTATTTAGGCAAGAAGAAGACAAGCCAATATTTCTTCTTGTAATTTTTCTTGTGGTCAAAGCCGTCTGAGGGGTCTAGCACTGAAGTAGGCCTACGATGTAAATTCACAGGAGGGACATAACGATATAAAAATACCTTAGTTTATTTTTTTATGAACCAACCGACTAAGTTACTAAGTTATAAGTTACTCTGATCTTATACGAGTAAGGTATATTTGTTATAGTAAGATGCACGAAAATAGTCCGATGGAAAATTTAACAGCTGTGTCCCCCTTCACCCCCTCTCGCCATGCAATGTTGTCACTTGTGGTTGTCTTTACCATGTGTAGGCCTAAATACCCGGGGACCGAGCATTTGCTCAGGGAAACTTAAATAATTTTTCATAGTACCTAATAACAGTAACAGACAGTGCCCTAAAATACCAAATGCAAACATGCTTGTTTCTATTTAAGACGAGATTGTCCGCTCCGCTCCTTGCTTTTTTGACTGTTTTTAAGTAGGCCTACGTGTACTGCACTTTAATATATAGTTGAACCACACGTTGAATCCTTAACACGTGGATTATATGTCTATGGTTAACAAGTTGATTTAATTAATTTTTAATTCTTTTGTTTTAAAATCAATTACAATCCCACAAATTGCAAAGTTGTTTTATCCCTTCACCTAAATTTTATTGACTCATAATCACCAATATAAAGTGCCATTTAAAAAAGGTAAATTGTATTTGTTATAGTAACATTCAGTACTATAATTTACCAGTAACTGGCTACCATTCAAAACAGCATCATGTTCAAACTCAAACTCACGGTCTGTTCTTTGACAGTTGACTCAGCTGTTTTCATTATTTCTTTGCTTAGATATTTAACTCAGTAAGACCAAGGTTCAAACTCAAAGTGTTACATAAATTGAGGATTATGACGAAATAAGATTTTCCCTGGCATTGAGACCTGAAATATATATATATTTTTTTTTATCTCAGAACTAAATAAGTCATTTGCAGAAGTTTGGAAAATCGTTAAAAGCCGTCTGTGTGCATACATACACACTATAGTAAGATTCACGAAAATAGTCCGATGAGAGTCGATACATTGTTGCCAAATTTATTCTGAAACACATTTTTATAACGTATTAGGGGAAAGTCGGGTAATATCGGACGTCGGGTAGTATCGGACAAACGCTGTTTCCAGCTTTTGCCGCTAGAGACAGCACTGACTAGGACATCAGCAGAAGCACCAAGGAGAAAGACTATGTGAGCGCCATTATGCGTATCGTGCCTCAATAATCGTCTGTGTTGTTACATTTCTTTTTGTTTTTGTGACAATTTCTGTGCACGTACGTATGTTTGAGACATCAGCGTGCTAAACTGAGTCAATACTTTTATGATTCAACACCACTATTTGATAGTAAAGAGGCTTTACTTTGTTTTGTAGGTGAGTGGTTATTTTAGTTTGGTTATTATGGAAGTGGTAGTCAAAATGGCGGTCCATGTCAGTCGGGTAGTACCGGACAAGCTCGCGTCGGATAGTATCGGACAGAATGGATAGGTTGTAAAATGTTGAAATAATTGTAAAAAAACTTAACGTAATCAATAATTAACTCCCATTATTTATTTTTAGGTTTTCGAACATCATTAGAGAGAAAATTAACAAAATAAAAAGCGCAAAGATAGACTTTAAAACATAAATAATGGACCAAAACCTTCAAAGGAGGAAAATAAGAAAGTTTTGAAAAAGACAAAAGACATAAATGTAAAAAAGTTACAAAAAGGCAATTACAGTTTGAAGAAAGAAGTAGGTCTGAAACACATTGCATTATTTGTGATGAGACATTTCAAGAAAACAGGATACAATGCTCACATTGCAAGGGTTGGCCTCCCGAAAACTGTGCTCAGCTTGAGGACAGCCATCTCTGTTATAAGTGTATGATATTTGTGTTGGGCACGAAGCAAAGAAGAAAAGACTTTAAATGGAAACACCAACAATGTTTTGAGCCAAAGTGATCTTAATTTTGTGACTTAATTGAAACTCAATTTCCTTTATTTAGACTTAAGTTTATCAGGTAAAAAAACTGGTAGTGAAAACCAATTTTTTATACTTATAGTTAAGTTTTTTACAGTGTTTAAACAATTTGTAACGATAAAAGTGTGTTTTCAGACTGCAAGTGGTTTTATTTTAGCTACAAGCAGTTGTAGTTAACCTTGTCCGATACTACCCTCCAAAAATCAAATGGACTCAAAAGTAAGGGTTAGAAAAAGTGTGGAAAAGTGGTACATGCATTCATATAATAGTTATTATATTAAATGGGTATATAAATAACATTTCAAACTTTGATATTTTACATAGTAAATTATCATTTCTTTTATCACTAATTAGAAAATCGCAAAAAAGCTTAAGTGTCCGATACTACCCGACCTTCCCCGGGAAAGTTGGGTAATATCGGACGGCGGGTAGTATCGGACAAACGCTGTTTCCAGCTTTTGCCGCTAGAGACAGCACTGACTAGGACATCAGCAGAAGCACCAAGGAGAAAGACTATGTGAGCGCCATTATGCGTTTCGTGCCTCAATAATCGTCTGTGTTGTTACATTTCTTTTTGTTTTTGTGACAATTTCTGTGCACGTACGTATGTTTGAGACATCAGCGTGCTAAACTGAGTCAATACTTTTATGATTCAACACCACTATTTGATAGTAAAGAGGCTTTACTTTGTTTTGTAGGTGAGTGGTTATTTTAGTTTGGTTATTATGGAAGTGGTAGTCAAAATGGCGGTCCATGTCAGTCGGGTAGTACCGGACAAGCTCGCGTCGGATAGTATCGGACAGAATGGATAGGTTGTAAAATGTTGAAATAATTGTAAAAAAACTTAACGTAATCAATAATTAACTCCCATTATTTATTTTTAGGTTTTCGAACATCATTAGAGAGAAAATTAACAAAATAAAAAGCGCAAAGATAGACTTTAAAACATAAATAATGGACCAAAACCTTCAAAGGAGGAAAATAAGAAAGTTTTGAAAAAGACAAAAGACATAAATGTAAAAAAGTTACAAAAAGGCAATTACAGTTTGAAGAAAGAAGTAGGTCTGAAACACATTGCATTATTTGTGATGAGACATTTCAAGAAAACAGGATACAATGCTCACATTGCAAGGGTTGGCCTCCCGAAAACTGTGCTCAGCTTGAGGACAGCCATCTCTGTTATAAGTGTATGATATTTGTGTTGGGCACGAAGCAAAGAAGAAAAGACTTTAAATGGAAACACCAACAATGTTTTGAGCCAAAGTGATCTTAATTTTGTGACTTAATTGAAACTCAATTTCCTTTATTTAGACTTAAGTTTATCAGGTAAAAAAACTGGTAGTGAAAACCAATTTTTTTATACTTATAGTTAAGTTTTTTACAGTGTTTAAACAATTTGTAACGATAAAAGTGTGTTTTCAGACTGCAAGTGGTTTTATTTTAGCTACAAGCAGTTGTAGTTAACCTTGTCCGATACTACCCTCCAAAAATCAAATGGACTCAAAAGTAAGGGTTAGAAAAAGTGTGGAAAAGTGGTACATGCATTCATATAATAGTTATTATATTAAATGGGTATATAAATAACATTTCAAACTTTGATATTTTACATAGTAAATTATCATTTCTTTTATCACTAATTAGAAAATCGCAAAAAAGCTTAAGTGTCCGATACTACCCGACCTTCCCCGGGAAAGTTGGGTAATATCGGACGGCGGGTAGTATCGGACAAACGCTGTTTCCAGCTTTTGCCGCTAGAGACAGCACTGACTAGGACATCAGCAGAAGCACCAAGGAGAAAGACTATGTGAGCGCCATTATGCGTTTCGTGCCTCAATAATCGTCTGTTTTGTTACATTTCTTTTGTTTTTGTGACAATTTCTGTGCACGTACGTATGTTTGAGACATCAGCGTGCTAAACTGAGTCAATAATTTTATGATTCAACACCACTATTTGATAGTAAAGAGGCTTTACTTTGTTTTGTAGGTGAGTGGTTATCTTAGCTAGGTTATTATGGAAGTGGTAGTCAAAATGGCGGACCATGTCAGTCGGGTAGTACCGGACAAGCTCGTGTCGGGTAGTATCGGACAGAATGGATAGGTAGTAAATTGTTGAAATAATTGTAAAAAAACTTAACGTAATCAATAATTAACTCCCATTATTTATTTTTAGGTTTTCGAACATCATTAGAGAGAAAATTAACAAAATAAAAAGCGCAAAGATGGACTTTAAAACATAAATAATGGACCAAGGCCTTCAAAGGAGGAAAATAAGAAAGTTTTGAAAAAGGCAAAAGACATAAATGTAAAAAAAAAAAATACAAAAAGGCAATTACAGTTTGAAGAAAGAAGTAGGTCTCAAACACATTGCATTATTAGTGATAAGACATTTCAAGAAAACTGGATACAATGTTCACATTTCAAGGGTTGGCCTCCCGAAAACTGTGCTCAGCTTGAGGACAGCCATCTCTATTATAAGTGTGTATGATATTTGGGTTGGGCACGAAGCAAAGAAGAAAAGACTTTAAATGGAAACACCAACAATGTTTTGAGCCAAAGTGATCTTAATTTCATGACTTTGAAACCCAATTTCCTTTATTTAGACTTAAGTTTATCAGCTAAAAAAAACTGGTAGTGAAAACCAATTTTTTTTATAGGCCTGCATATAAGTTTAGTTAAGTTTTTTACAGTGTTTAAACAATTTGCAACGATAAAAGTGTTTTTTTTATGTTTTTTGGTTGTTTGTTTCCGGATCAAAATTAGTGGCGGACCATAAGGTAATTTAACCTAGTTTAGATAAAAGTGTGTTTTCAGACTGCAAGTGGTTTTATTTGAGCTACAAGCAGTTGTAGTTAACCTTGTCCGATATTCCCCTAAAAAATCAAAGGACTCGAAAGTAAGGGTTAGAAAAAGTGTGGAAAAGTGGTACATGCATCCATATAAAACTTTGATATTTTACATAGTAAATTATCATTTCTTTTATCACTAATTAGAAAATAAAAAAAAGCTTAGGTGTCCGATACTACAAGACCTTCCTCTACTATAGACTGAGGAAGAGTAGAAATATGCTGATAACGAGTAATATAGTTAGGCAACTGTGGTATGTATTGTGTTGAAAAATGATCAGTTTTAGGTGTGATAGGTATTGTTAGCATTGACATTTAGCGACTTTTAATCGTATGTTTGTTTAAAGTTCAATAAGCTTCTATAAAAAGAAGAATTTAATTCATATGATAATCAATGCTGTATTTTCTTGAATGCTAATAATAATTATTATTGTAGTTATATAAGTAGGCTACTATTTAAATATTTAAAACGTCAAAAATCATGCTCTAACATTATATTATAGCCTATTAATAATTGCGTTAAAATAAAAGTTTGGTAGTTACGCGGAACTCAAACCCCCCCAAAATTTTTTTCTGGCTACGGCTTTGCGCATACCGTTAGAAAGGTAACGTCATGTAGATGAGCAGAATCACACTTTAATTTGCATCAGCCCCCAGGGCTATGCCCTACAGGCTTTCAAAGTTTCAATGTTAATCTTATGAGAGAAGAATAATTGATTGTATAATGTAATTTTTGTACATTGATCCAGAAATAAAACATTGTAAAAAAAAGAAATAATTAGACAGCTGTTGTACATAATAACAAATGCTACCAAGTCAGGAAGAACAGATGTTTCATTTGAAAAATAATTGGCTCAAGATCAACTGAATCTTTGGTCGAATTTTAACCAGTGGGCCATCACTAGTTTTCTTAGTTTAGTTTGAATTACATATAGAGAGAAATAAAAAGTAGTACCGTATTTTATAATACAAGTTAGATCAAAAACCATCCGATCCAGAGTTAATCTGGGCACTATACAATGTGCCCAATATACAATTACCATCAGTACTAAATGTACTTTACTTTTACAGGACTTGTATTCTTATGTTCATTAAGAGAATAAATGAAATTTTTGTATCAATACAAGTTTTGACTAAGTTTGAAAAATTTGATTAAAAATTAAATCAACTCTATTCTTTCAGGTTTAAATATTCCTAGTGGGCTTCGTTTGAAAATTATATTTTGTGGATCATCTTTTTTGGTAGTAATTTTAATTATTTTCACACTAATACTCCCTAAGTATGAAACTGATGAGTTACCTTCACCTTCCTCTACCCCACCCTTGCCAGAAGACAGCGGTGAGTAAAATTTTAGACTAACCTCTTTTTACAACCAAAATTAGTCTTGAATATTTAACACTACTAGCCCTAATCCCAAGTAGGCCTATAGCTCGGGGAATCATGACAATATACTCTACTCACTGTGAGGTAGAATGAATATAAGTGGAAGAAATGGTTTTATTGGCATCTTGGAGTAAAAAAATGGTTATCTTCCATATTTCAAAGCCGCAGTGGCACACACACAGTAAACATAAATAAAAGGTAACAAAATCAATGTTGACCAAGGTGCAACCCTGAAAGAATCAACCAATCTTGTGAACTTCCACGCAAACCTGCCACCGTTTATTTTACGTGGGTCCTCCTCACGGATCGGCTAACCTTTTAAAGAGTCAGGTTAGGTTAGGTCGTGAGCGGGAATTGAACTTGCGCCGGCGTTGACATCCTGGTCAAGGTGCCTATTCCTTAGCCATGTCAACTTTCACGACCGGCAGTCTAGGCACGAGAATTAGGGTTTTTGAACGGTGCACCCTCCTGGGGGTGAATAAGTGAGACCGCTCAGAAATTGTAACACTGGGTAATAGTTATCATGTCATATAAAAAATCCAATCAGATTAGTATTTATTAAGTTATAGAATAGAATAGAAACAGTGTTTTATTTTCTCTAAATCAAATACAAAGCAATACAATATAACAGTACACTTTACAGTAATGGTTTCATGAACCGTCTACCGGGAAAAAATCCAATCAGATTAGTATTTATTAAGTTATAGTGAAAAAAGGCAAAGTTAAATGCTTTTTTTGTAATTTTAGATAGCTCCGTTGCAGCAGACCTGCATGTGCAATAATGTATACTAGTGATGGCCCACTGGTTGAAATTCGACCAAAGATTCAGTTGATCTTGAGCCAATTACTTTTCAAATGAAACATCTGTTCTTCCTGACTTGGTAGCATTTGTTATTACAACAGCTGTCTAATGATTCAATCAATTATTCTTCTCCCATAAGATTAACATTGAAACTTTGAAAGCCTGTAGGGCATACCCTGGGGGCTGATGCAAATTAAAGTGTGATTCTGCTCATCTACATGAAGTTACCTTTCTAACGTTATGCGCGGATTTCTCCTACGATGCCCACAAGCTGAGAAAAAAGGAGGAAAAGGAACATGCTATCCTATTAATATATAGATACTACATACGCAAATTTCCAGTAAAGATTTTGTGATTTCTTCATTTTAACCATAAATAATGTATTATTGGGTTCTTTATGTAAATTGCATTAAATTTGGGATTTTTTAAAGCAAATATAGGTAAATTACTACCTAGTAAAGGTACATACCAAATTTTATAAAGATTTAGTAATTCTTTATGTATCTCATAAAATATTCATGGGGAATGAGTATGGTATATGTATGTTTGCCACCATATGGGTTTTGTAAGCAAATATAAATTAATCCTTACGTCGCGAAGGAACATACAAGATTTTATGAAGTTATCTATATATTAATAGACAAGCATGTTTCTTTCCATGCGCATTGTAGGAAAAATCCAAGCATACCGTTTTAAAGGTATAGTACTGTACATGAGTAGAATCGCCATTCAAATTTACATCAGGCTCCAGGGCTACGCCCCACGGGCTTTCAAAGTTCAAATGTTAATCTTATGGAGGAAGGATAATTGATTGAATCATTAAACAGCTGCTGAAAAAGCAACTGCTAGAAAAATAGAACAGATGTTTCAATTCTAAAATGTTTTTAAACTTCATGGGTCCAGCAGCGAGCACAGTGCTCGCTTGTCCAGATTAACTAAAATTTTGATTGAATTTCGATCAGGAGGTGATCTCTAGTAAAAATAAATAAGCAAGATATAAAGATTTGTTGATTTCTCATTAGAATAACACCGGAAACTCTTATTAGATTTTCACCGTTACATGGTAAGTTAAAAATTCAAATTACTATGTTGCTTGCTTTTTAGGAATCTTATAAGTGTTTGTTTTTTAAGTTTTAATTGTTAATTATTCAAAATTTTAGTCATAAATTATTAATTTAAAAGTTTTAAATTGTTAATTATTCAAAATTTTAGTCATAAAAATTGATGGTTTCTTTTAAAAGATATCATGTGAACATACACATATATGAATTTGAACGGTGTTTTTGGCTTATAGGGACCTTAAAATGGAGAAGTATCGTGGTTCCGGACTTAGGTCTTACCATGACCATCACCATAATAGTGTACTCTCTATAGCGAAATGCGCTAAAAATTAAATAAGCATGTAAGTGGTAAATATTTCTGGTTTGTTTCGATTTAGTAAATAGTTTATATTGAGAAAAAGTCTGAATAAGCTTCTGCTCGGTAGTGTTGTAGCATAAATTTTCGCAGAGATTTTACATAGTCTACATCGTTTTAACTGTTTCAGAGGACTACCCGTTGGAGAAAGGGTTTGTTACGCGGGCCATGTGGGGCGCGTCGCCCCCTTGTGTAGCGTTGAGGAACAACACACTACCCCTGAAGCAAGTTATCTTCGCCCACACTGTCTCTGCAGGCACGTGTAACAACTATGCCTCGTGCAGAAACTTGGTCCTAGGCATGCAGGACTATCACAGAAACGAGTGTGCAGAAGGCGATGACGACACCTACGAGGACATTATGTACAACTTCATAATAGGCAATGACGGCCAGTGGCTGGGACAAGATAGGGGAGCACACATATGGCAGCAACAAGGGAAGTTTAGGTGTCGGTTTCATTGGGGATTTCCGAAGAGACGAGCCCAGCCCACTAATGTTAAAGATGGCTAAAATATTGTTGCAAGTCGGAGTGGAGAGGTTGAAGTTGAGTGTAGAGTACCAGCTGTTTGGACACTGTCAGGTGCATCCAGGGTTCCCATACAGTCCGGGGGTCAATATACTTAGGAAAATTAAAGATTGGCCCCAGTGGAATGATACAAACACTAAACACTGTGTCAATTTTATTAATTCTAATAGGTAGTATTACATGTACAAACAATATTATTGATTTTTTTATGCTTGTTACTATAATGTATCTTGCCCCACTATTTGAATGCTTTTTGGAACAATGACAAATGGGTATTCTGGTATGGAGTACAAAGCATGTAGCCCATAAAAAATTGAATGATTTCTTCATTTTAACCTTAAATAATGTATGGGGTTCTGTATGTAAATTTAATTTGGGATTTTATAAGCAAATGTAGGTTAATTGATTACTATCTAATAAAGGTGTACTTTAAGTAATGTGCAAAAATAATTAATTTTTGTTTTACTCCATGGATGTTTAGAATGATGTGCCCATTTTTACGTTTCAGTGAAATCTTAATTTAAAAGTTAATGTTAATGATGACTCATTAATTTAAGTACCAGGTTAACCGAGCCTTGCTCGTTGGTTTTAATTCACTTTTGATATAGTTTCATGGCAATAAAGCTATTAAATTTCCACCAACAACCAACTATACCTTTTCAAAGTAAACAGCTGTTTCAAAAAGACTGCTTGACATTAATCTCATTTATTTCTGTATACATTTTGTTGTCGTAACCAAAATAGCAACCCATAAGAGCAATATGTTAAAAATTATGATTTTGAAACTTAAATTTAGACCTTAGATTTTTCCTGGGATTGAGGCTGTTTCTAAATTTATTTTCGGGCCAAAACACTCTTAAATGCAAAGTTTAAGCAAAATCTAACCGCTAGATTTCGAGATCGTGGAACACACATCCCTTCAGACATTGCTCGTATTATAGTATAGGATAACTTTGCTTATTAGATTGAATTCCATTAAAAATTGATGGTTTGAGGTGATAATTAACTTAGATTTGGGAGAGATTCATGACATAATGAAATATTTCACCATGTTTACTCAATTTGATGCTATCTATATTGTTAAGTTAAATAACCTCATTAGATTTACGTTAATAAATAAAATAAATAAATAAACAAGGTATAGCTGTGGTGAAGGACACCTTTTGGTGTAACTAGTACAAATATCTACAGCCTACAACAGGACCACTCATATTCGACCATGTGCCAGAACATGGTCAGAACAGCCAAAAACAGATCGGATATCGAGGAGCAATAAATAATGATGAAAAAACCTGTAAAAACATAATTGACAGCAAAAACATAAAATTACAGTGCAAGATTATATCCAAGCACATTCCACAACAACAACCATGGCTGGACTGACATTTTGTGACACATAACAAAGCTTAGTGTACATCAGACGCTCTTTCGAGTCTGAACAGATTTGCAAACGGAGCCTTTGTGTGTATCGGACACAAGGTCTGATAAACGGAGGAGTCAGATATGGGGAGGTCAGATATGAGACGTTCTGCTGTAAAAAAGTGGTACCACTATCCACTATGTGATATGTCAAAATATATGGCATAATTTAACTTAAGGAGAAAAAAATTCCCTAAAATAGAGACGCAAGTTAAATAAAAAAATATCTACAATAGTTGAACTATGGTAAAAGAAACAATATTTTATAACACAAAGTTTATTAACATAATTTTCAAACAATATTATACATTATAAAATAACTTTTTTGTTCGCATATAAATGATTTAAAATTTATTGTACTAAGAAAAACGTAGACAAGTAATTAACACGTATTTGTTTTATTTGGTAACACTAGACGACACTTATTTTATTTGATTTTTCATGGCCACCAATACAATATTCAATTATATATATTTACTTTTATATTATATTAAGTTTCACTTTAAATACTTATCGTGCAATGCAAAATGGATTTTCAATAACTTTGTCACATCATTAATAAAAACCCAAACTTCACAATAAAAATTGATATTGAATACAAGAAATATCAGCATATCCTAGACCTTCCTAAAATTATTTTGAAATTGTCAAAACAGCTCATACTAAATTAAATTGTTTAAAATTGTTATTTATTTAATATAATTTTATTTTAAATATCAACTAAAAAATCAAAAGAAATTCAAAACAACAGATTCCTTAGTTTATATTGAAAAATAAAGATGAGGAATCAAGATCCGTATAAAAGTATAAGGTGGTTAAGACCAGGTATTCAGAGAATATCGTGATGCAAGATAGTAGATGTTTAAATAAAACTTCTGTTAAAAGTTGACCCCACCGACTATCAATCTACTTATCTTGAGTAGAGACAACAGGAAGTAGTCACTTTATTGTTTTAAACTTTATGATGATACAATGCATTAAGGGCGAAATCGGCTTTTCAGTTTACTGTAAAAAATTTTAACTTACTTGAAACATTTTGTGACCAATTTTTTAATGAAAACCCAAGCTTTCAAGCCTTCACAATCATCTTTAAAATAATGAAACTTGTATGAAAAAATAATGTAGTAAAATAAAATAAAATAAAATAAAATAACAATATAATACAAACAAAATTATATCTTCTAAGTACAATAATCACATTTAATACACAAATAAGTACATAATTTGACATTTTATGTCCATTAATTATTTTTGTTTTGTTCACTGTGTTATGAGTAACCATTTATATTTAATAGGAGTACGATTAATATATATAAGCTATATTTAATCTATTTTACGTTTGCATAAAGTAAAATGAATGAACTATTTAATATGTTTACTATGTTTTATCATTTTCTAATTTCAGAGTGAGAAACTGTAGAATTTTTTGTTGATGACTTGCAACAATAATTGACTTTGAACGCTCTGCATTAATAATTTTTTTTTATTAATAATCATTATTTTAGTACAAATTTATTCAGACATATTTGCATCTTAAGTGCTAGAAAAGTAAACCCCCGCACCCCTTCATAAAACAAAAACACATTATATTTACAAGCGCAATACTTAAATTAAATTACAATTCAAGCACTTACATTAAAGCCCAAAGGAAAATAGGTAAAAATCAAGATGTGCACAAAAACTAAAATGGTTACAAGAGCCAATATGATTTTTACTTAGTTTTCTCCTTAATGTCATGTTTTTTTAATAAAAAAAATCAACCTATATATAGAAAGGCTATCACGCCATCTTACACAAGGCAACTTTAAAGAAATTTATATTATAGGACAGTTAACCTTCTCAAAGGATTCCATTTTAAACTTATTTTGAAGATGCCCCATGATGTTCAATGCTCCTAAGGTTGAGTCGCTATTTAAAGTCTTTTTAGTTGTATAAAACAGAATACTTTAATGACACAGCTGTATGGCCAATTAATTTGGGCTGTTGTACAGCAAAGATCAAGAACTTAAAACATTAAATTAAAATAACATGGTTTGTGATATCAGCCTGCAGCAGGTCACAAGGCTACTACAATATACTTTAGTTAAAACTAAACAAATTTCTATATCACTTAACATTAAATAAAAACTGTCATCATAATAACAAATAAATAAAACAAAAAGATTTAACAATAAGAAAAGAGAGAAAAAACATCTTAACTATTTATACTATTTTTTTTTTTTTGTGATTGGTTGAAGTCGGCCAATTGTTAAGTTACAGGAAATCACTTAACTGTTTACTACATACCGTACACATGAGTGAATTGACTTTTCGTTTAATGTATTAATTTGAAACCACAATTTTTACAGGTTTTAGTACATCCAGCCAAATCAGTCCAATAAACAAATTAAGTCAGCCAACCAGCAACCAATTAATTTCTCTTTAGAACGTTATAACAATGACAGATTATTATTCTACTTTCAGCTTTTACAGGGGATTCCCGGTTCCTGTACTCCTGAGGAAAGACTGCCATATAAGGTTAGAAACTAAAGAATATAAAAAAATTTACAAAAACTATGTTTGTTGTACTAACTAGAATTAAAGCAAAGTATTAAAAAAGCAAAGTATATTTTTGTAATCAATTATCATAATGAATTTCATTGTTTGTAAAATTGTTGAGCTTATATTCTACGTTCAAAGTAATACTTAAGGTTAACAATACTGGTGAAACAAGAGTGAGATTTTTAAATAGAGTGTCTGTCCATTGAATTTCCATGAGAATATTGATTTAACTTAAGCACAGAGTATCATTGAATCAGTTTGACACACTGTGCCAAATGATTATGTAAGTAAAAAAGTTCAAAATAGCTACAAAATGCAATCTATGTCAAACCATTTACAATCGTTCATTTATTTCTATTAAAATAAGTACTAAATTTTAAACAGCTAATGAATTTATTTTATGCATGATGCATTTACTTCTTTAAAGAGCTGCACTTTAATATTAAATTTGAAGTTTTTAACACATTAACTGCTTTAAAATAACAGATATTAAACAACTCTCTGTAATTTACCAATTGTCGATTTGGCCCTTTGATAGTCTGTGCTTTTTAGATGTCATTACCCTATTTGCTATATGCGATATTATTGCCAAGACCATGTTTTCTAAATTACATAAACTTTAGGTCATTAGACAAGATCCATCTCTTTTGTAGCCACTTTTTTGCAGTTTAATCACCGTTTTTTATAACAATATAATGTTAAACCTAAACCCTCAACCCTTTAACTTGAGGGCATAACCTTACTTCGTTCGCTTTTCCGTATTCAATTGTTGACAATAGCCGAGACATAACACAATGAAAAAACCCCAGGAAGGGTATAATTTGCTCTGGGAAAACGGCTTTTCTCATTCATTTGATATTTTCAATAAACTAGTTTCAAATTTTACCAGATTAATAGATTTTCTGTAACAGTCCTGGAGTGATGTCTGTTGGATTAACAGGAGTTCACTATAACTTTATTTGTAGTTTAAACTATAATAACACTTTTTGTATAGAAATTTCACAAAGTGTAGTATTAATTATACTTTAACTTGAAAATCAAATATGAAACAAGAGCGATTGAGCTTTTATATGGTTCTAACCAATAAGTTTTAACGGTATTTGTTTGATGTAAAATCAATGTTTTAAAAATCTTTGACACTCCATTAAAAACGATTATTTTGCAATAACAATTCATTTGTTTCATATTGGTAATGGATATATCCTACATTACAAATACTTTATAGTTTCTCATTAAGTTATCCTAAATCGATAATGATTAAATGTCTTACAAGTAAAAAATATGACATATTTATAGTTTACATAAAATATACTAATATATATTAGGATTATTAAGCTTTACCACAGTATCTTTGATACTAAAAGTGAACTAAAAATAACAAGTGATGCTGATTGGTAACACATTGTTCATACAGACAAATCAAATCCTAAAACAGCAATATCACGATATAAAGTTCATTGTATATAAAAATCGGCAATTTCAAAATGTATATCACACAGTAAAATATAACTGACCTTAACAAAATTAAAACTAATATTGACACCATAAAACCTAACATTATTTAGTAATTTGCAATTATACACTTATAAACATCACAGCCTTTAGTGTGCATTAACTAAAACTTAAACCAGGGACATAAAAATACAGTAAATCTACAGCTACGTCAGACTAGTTACTTACAAAGTTTATACAAATGTACAATAAGCTTGTGGCACTTTTGGGCTCCGTTTACGATCGTTCTGCTAGGCAGGTTAGCAAAAATATAAAATCTTAGAGCTAATTGTTCTTAGTTTATTAATCACAAAGTTATTAAGTCGAGTAGCCGAAGAGTATATTGATGACAGGCAGCGCAGTCAGCGCTCGGTGGCGCATCAGGGGCGCGTCAGGGGCGCGTGGGGTGCTTGCGGCCCACCAGGTGTCATCTGCCGAGGTCTGGCATGATGGAGATCTGCGAACAGGACACCGCCGGTGAAAGCTATACCCACGATTCAAAACACAGCAACTCAATTTGAAACTAAAATGAAAACAATCTTCAAAAACTGCAAGAGTATACTTTAATCCTCCGTCGGCCGTATCACGTAGTTTTACTCCAGGTGATTAGTTTTTACTTGAGGAAAAAAAAATAGTTTGCGTATTGGGAATGCTAGTACCTCATGTACCTGATGCTAGTGTTTCTAAGAATGTCATTGAGGCCGTTTTTACCCCATTATCTTTGGCCATGTGAATCAAAATAACATCTAAATATTTATAATATGACACTTTCTCAATTAATTTCTTAACAAGGACAGACTTGGTTATGATGATTATTACAACTATGCAAACTAAGCGGTTGAAGCCATTTCCAGTTTCCACCTCTTTGTCTTTGGCCAGACGAGTTGGGGGAGTGAATCCTAAAAACTAATGGAGGTAATCGCCGTGTGCGCCCCTGGGTGTAACTGAAAACATGGAGTTTACCTTTGTGTGTGCCCTTTTGTCATACAGTATTTTTCAAGATTGTGAATAGAAAAAGTAGAAATAACTGCTCGATTAGTCGCAAAATTTTGTAAGGGATGTAATTTTACAACCACAAATAGCTCCTTATATTATTATATTGCCTACTTATTGTTAGTTGTATGGTAACTTATTTATGATGGTACTCATCTCCTCAGGAGAGGATGAAGTTGAAAAAGCGGCTGTTGTAGGGATTAAAAAACATAAATTATATAAATGAGCTTCAGTCAGGTATTATTTTTCCAATCCTTGCAGAGCAGAAATAAATTCCGCGTCATGAAAAAGAACACAACACTTAATTTGTGTCTGTGGCACAAGGATAAGGTTGCTTCCAAAAGATTCATTCAGTCTTAATTTTATCATACAAAGGTACTATAAAAATGAATTTACCATAA
This sequence comes from Neoaliturus tenellus, assembly GCA_030545055.2. Classification (NCBI taxonomy): domain Eukaryota; kingdom Metazoa; phylum Arthropoda; class Insecta; order Hemiptera; family Cicadellidae; genus Neoaliturus; species Neoaliturus tenellus. The sequence continues at coordinate 107,955 of JAQYXR010000204.1, forward strand.
AATATGTTTTCCTAGTTTTTTTATGCTTCACGTATATGAATACAAAATACCTCCATCAAAATTCTGTGTTTCTATGAAACAAACCATTAACGTCTTTAACAGCCTAAATTAACATTTTTACATAAAAAAGATTTTAAACGATACCAAATAAGTTCAGTAAATAATCCGTTCAAAGGTGTGATATTCATGTTGCAAAACTGAAGGAATTTAATATACTGTGGTTGTGCTCTTTCTTGCACTATGGTTGTGCTTCACTGGCACTGTCTCTTGTTAGAGTACCCAATTTATTTTTACAGTACTCGCACATTGGCAAAAAGAGTATTATTTTTATTTTTTTAAATTCACTTTTCAACCAAGAGTGATACAATAAATGTCACACAAGATTGTATCACAATACCGATAAATTTATAAGCGTAGCACATATCAATAAGTAAAATACTTACTGATAAGTATTTTACTTTGTAAGAGGGGACTAAAGTGCCCCCAAAGTTGATCAGCTTAAGACCATCATAGCTTATTATGGATTCAAAATCTTATGCGGCATGTTTTAAGTAAGTACCATTTTGAAATAAAAAATAAACTAGGAAAGATTTTTTTTATAATTTTATTTTTACATGAAAGCCTGTACTGTATGTAGAAACTACTTTTCTACATAATTTCAGCCATTATTAAGGCACTTGTCATATCGTAAAATTAGCTTTATAATTGTGTTGTCATACAATTCTGCCGCCTGCCTTGAGAAACACCCCAATACAGACATTTTTATATTGTTGTCATTGTCGAGGCGCACAACACTTAGGCGTTTCTTCAAATGAACAGGTGATAGTCACTCAGTGTTAGATCGGGACAGTAGCGAGGATGATCGAGTTGTTCCCAAACAAATTCTCTGATAAAATCCTGGGTTCGATAAGTCATGTGGACTGGCATTAGCGTGAAGCAAAATTATGCCGTTAATTATCATGCACACTTGTGCAGCCATCTTTAATTGCCTTAACCGACTTTCGTGTTAATCAATCACTCATAATGTTTTCTCTGTAAACTCCAAAAATCTTGCGATGAATATCAGTCAATTTCAGGCGTTTAGCCTACAGAAAACGGATAACAGACTGTACTTCACAGTCGGTGAGACTCTCTATGAGCGAAGGCTTCTTAAACATTTAAAAAAGTCAGAACACAGCGGTGAACAACGCCATTCACAACAGATGCATTGCCAACAGATGTAGGTAACAAGACTACAAGATCGCGCCACAATCATCGTACACTCATCTCTCATTCATACTTGGCTTTAAACTACCTATTGAGTTAGGTTGCCATTTCAGTTAAAGGTATTAAGGTGCACAGCGTGCATGCGCAGAAGGCCGACCGCAGAGCTACAGTGACAGGATTTAAAAACGGTTCTTACTTTAAAATACTCGTAAAAAAATTAAAAAGCGAATAAAAAAGCCCACGTCTTTATCTTTCATTTAAAACCACTCCCACCTTAATCAGGCTTAAAATAACGGCACAAAATGGCAGCAGGTGAAGCACTGCACATTGAATTTTTTATCCGCAAAACCCCTGTTACTTACAGTCTCTATCGGCAGCCACTGAAATTAATGGGCGTGTGGGCTATGAACGTAGTCAATGAAGAGCATGTATTAATTAAAAGGCCTACTTTCCGCATCCAAATCTGGTCCCTCAACATCATCTACCTGAGTCTTGGGTCTCACACAAACTCAAGTGCAACAGCGTTTCTTTAGCCACAGTGTTTTACACCGTATACTGGATATTGTTTCTCACCTTCAGTAAGGTTGTGAACAATGCGAAACCTATACAGGTAATTTACGCAACAGCCACTTGACTGCGTAGGCACATCAATCGCTCTATCCTTTTAGCCCCCTCAATAAGTTCAAAGTATAAGTATAAGTAAACTTATAGCTATAAGCAAACTACAACTAGAGTAAACTATAACTATATAGAATATAACTATAAGTAAACCTGTTTTTGCATTGATGATTTCTTTTATGTTTGAAAGAATTAATGATTAAGTCATTTGGCACCAAGGTGTTTCTGACAATATTGATATCATATGACACAAACTACACATAAAAATGAAGTAAAATGAGTTGTTACCTCACTGAGAATCGCCCAGTTCTCAGTCTCACTGTGCACCGTCAGTCTCAGCTGTTTGATCGGCCCGAGTATCCTAGGAACTATTCCCTCCGCCAGCCCCAGATTGTCAAACTTGCCTGTCCAAAATCAACAATTTGCTGGTTAAGTCAGTTATTTCATTTGCCCTTTTGTTGAAAATTATAAACCACTCAAGATTGCTTCACTCTTAGACATGCAAAGTTAACCAAAGATTAAGTGATTTTTTTATACGCTATATATTTTAGCTAATATTTATTGTACTTTTTAGGAGTAAGAAAAGAAAAGCAACAAGAAAGAAAACAAAGCTATAGAGAAGACAAAATAAATCAAAATAAAAAAAGAATAAAATACCCCCGTCACAGCAGACCTGCGTACTCAGCGAATTTCCAATGGAATTTCAGATTATTTACTTTCCCCTTAAAAACACCATAGGATCGGGTATGTAGGTTTGCTGCCATGGGGTGTTGTTGGAAAAAATCTAAGTTAATCAATAATTGGTGAATGTAAACACAAAATTGTATCAAGCTCTGGCAATTTTAAATTTTCCCCATAAACCCCATTGAGGTGAGTATGTAGGTTTGCCGCCATAGAGGTTTTGTAAGCAATTATAAGTTAAGCCCAATCTAGATAATGTACATACCAAATTTGATTAACTTATGTCAATAAATAAGCAAGATATAGGGTTTTCTTGATTTCCCATAAGAATAACATGGAAAACACATTTTTGGATTTTCCCCGTAACCAGTTATGCTACGATAAAAATTAAAAATACCAAATTGTTTGTTTTTTTTAAGCTCTTTTAAATGGCTTCAGTTAAGATTGATGAATTTAGATAATTGAGGTCAAAAAATGCAAAAAACCCATTTTTGACCCCTTCGAAACCCCATAATACCCCCGTCGCAGCAGACCTGCGTACTCAGCGAATTTCCAATGGAATTTCAGATTATTTACTTTCCCCATAAAACACCATAGGATCGATTATCTAGGTTTTCTGCCATTGGGTGTTGTTAGAAAATCTAAGTTTATCAATAATTGGTGAATGTAAACACAAAATTGTATCAAACTCTGGCAATTTTTTTATTTTCCCCATAAACCCCATGGGGGTGAGTATGTAGGTTTGCCGCCATATGGGTTTTGTAAGCAAGTATAAGTTAAACCTTATATAGATAATGTACATACGAAATTTGATTAAGTTATGTCAATAAATAAGCAAGATAGAGGGTTTTCTTGATTTCCCATAAGAATAACATGGAAAACACATTTTTGGATTTGCCCCGTAACCAGTTATGTTATGATAAAAATTCAAAATACCAAATTGTTTGTTTTTTTAAGCTCTTTTAAATGGTTTCAGTTAAAATTGATGAATTTTAAAAATTAAGGTCCAAAAATGCCAAAAACCCATTTTTGACCCCTTTGAAACCCCATAAAACCCCGTTCCCATAACCCGACAATGCTGGTTCGCGAACTCATGAAAATAGACCTGGTCTTACACCTCCATACCAAATTTCATCACAATCGGAGGTCCCCTTCAAAAGTTATCAGTACCACGGACACATATATATATAGATATATATATAGATATATATATACATATATATGAAAATGAACGAATGGTGTTTTTGGCTTCTGGGGACCTCAAAATGAAAAAGTAAAGTGGTCCCGGGCTTAGGTCTTACCATGGCTACTACCGTAATAGCGTATTCCCTATAGGGAAATTCGCTAAAACCCCGTTCCCATAACCCGACAATGCTGGTTCGCAAATTCATGAAAATAGACCTGGTCTTACACCTTCATACCAAATTTCATCAAAATCGGAGGTTCCCTTCAAAAGTTATTGGTACCACGGACACACATATATATAGATAGATAGATATAAACATAAATATGAAAATGAACGAATGGTTTTTTTGGCTTCTGGGGACCTCAAAATGAGAAAGTAAAGTGGTCCCGGGCTTAGGTCTTACCATGGCTACTACCGTAATAGCGTATTCCCTATAGGGAAATTCGCTAACAGTAAACCATGTTTAATATACTAAATTTTTCTTCCGAATATTCTAAAAGATAAAAAAAAAATAATAATTGTACATTACCTAGAGGAAGAATTCGGTATTAAGTTTTTTTTTTTTTTTTTTACTCCCTCAGATTCAATATTAGGCATGTTTTCCTTCTTTTTACCTCCTCTTTAAACCAAATATAAAAAAATATAATGAAAAAAAAACTTTTTGGAAAGACGGTCAAAATTTAACCAGCTAATTTTTTAGAGGTTTTTAAAAATAAACACCTTGCCAAATCAAAATGCAACTTTTGAAAGTTGTATAGTAAAACTACATGAGTTTGAATTGACTTCTCGTCCAATACAGTAGTTTGATTCTGAAATTTGGACCATGTCCTTACATCAATGTATACATAACTAAATAAGTAGGGACATCCAATGCAAAAAAAAAAAAAAAAAAAATAGTTTTTCCCCTAGTAACTAGAGTAAATTAAAGCGCTGATGCTAGGATTACTGCTTCTAATGCCATCCGAAGCGCGTTTTTGTGCCTCTGAAATGCCGGATTGTGCATATTTGTTTACAAAAAACCTAAACAATAACAAACGTCTGCAAAATTATTCCAACCATCTGTTTCCATTCAACCAATCAGCTTAATTATTCTCCGAAAATTAATTCCAAGTGATGCTATCTGTGTTTTGTGGATGGCGTTCTCATTTCCCTACAAGGATATCCCTACTTATTTAGTTTTGTATACATTGTCTTTTATACCACGTCAGAGTCACACTGATAAATAAATAGTTCTTAGCTGGTTTCGTAGTGATGTTAAAACACAACATAAGCAGAATTGGAATCCTCAGTGATCAAAAGCTTCATGAAGCGTTTAAAGGAGTGGTGTTTGTATAGCCGATTTGTCTATCATCTGTTCTTAATTCATGTACTCGCACTAGATCACTCCGCCATAAGTGTGTTTCAAATCAGACTTTTGTTTGGGAAAAGTAGTCATGTAGTGTATTCAATTATATAGTGGTAGTCAATGACACTAATCTAGTACAGTTATCATCAGTTATACCCAATGTTTATAAAATAAACCTTCACAAACTCTTTGAGATATCCAACAAAGGTTTTTGTCTGTAGTGTCAATTTTTCGGGTAAAATCCTTAGTTTTTACATTTAGTTTACAATTTATGAATCACAAAGACAGCAGCATCTTATCTCTATGTTTTAGATTAAAGAATCAAATTTGGTGACTTTAACAGCAAACAATTTCCATACCAATTATGATGAATATCAAGTACGACTTAGCATACATGTTTTGTATGAATTACATTCTCAAAAAAAAAAAAAAAAATTGCTCAAAAAAACCACGTTCAAATCCAGAGAAGGCAGCAGATTTGATGCAACTGCAACTCGTGTTCATGCAAATATGATTTGGTACAAGCAAACAATGTATGACAAAACTTGGTGTTTCTCTAAAAATTGACACTACAAACACACGTATGGGTTTTGAGTTGCACGCTGTGTGGTGCTGACCTACGATGACGAAGCCGTCGGCAGTGGTGTTGTAGGTGTCGTAGCTGTGTGGCGTCCGCAGCGGCAGCACTTCCACAGTTGTGTTGTACAGCTTGTCCGAGGGATGCTCGGCGTTGCCACTGCGGAACACGTACCTGCGTGCAAACAAACGCTTTACCACATGGTCACAATACAGAAAACTCCACATGAATTAAAAAAAAAAAAAAAATGTTAAAAATCAGCATTTTCAGTTACTCTTAAAGAAGTATCAATGTACTTCTCACTGTGAACCATGAGAAATCAACAAAAAAATGCTTTTCTATTCATGTGATAGAAAATTTTAGGAGCTACAATTACCAGTAATCCTTGCTTCTTGAGTGTAATGTACTTTGTCCGGTCTAACTTTAATTTATACAAAAAAATTATTACAGTGGGTGACTAGCACATTACAACTTGAAATATAAGAAAAACAAACCGGAATTCCTTCAGCCTTTAAAAAAATAAACATTGTAAGATAATATTAATCTGAAAAAAATATACTAAGTGCAATGTATTATTTTTTATAATCTCACAATTTACAAAGTAAACAAAATATTTTCTGTGATATAGCATACTTTAGTAGCAAGTCAAAATTATTTAATCAATCTAAACCACTGGCACTCAAGGGTTGTTTACCCTTAAATAAGATGTTTACTAGAGGTGTGCAAGTACTCAAAGTTCTGAATTTGGTGTCAGATTTGGCCCTAAAATTTGAGGTTCTCTTAACTGGTTTTAAAATTTAAACCTAAGTTCATCTCAAATTTTTAGCAATTTACCTGACTCAAAATTGCTTAATGTGAAAAACTTGTTAAACCTGTCCTGAAAAACATGCCCCACTGTCAATCAATCAATCAATCAATCTCTTTATTCATCAAGTTAGTACATAGGTACAGTGAATAGCGTCAACAGATTATTAAAATAAAAAACAAAACAGACTAAAACTAAAACAATCTGTGATATCGTAAATGTTGAAATACCAACACAAGACAGATTGAAGAGTGTTAAAAGTTCTCAAAATAGCACAATACGAAACACCCACTGACTTTTTGATATAGAGGGGCGATTTGAAAGCGAACAGAAGATGGTCGCCGGGCTGGGGCAGCAGCCCCCAGAAGAAGGACTCTCCCTCATACGCCCGCTTGAGGGTGTACTGCTTGTAGGCCTTGATTGGTGTAGAGACCTCCGCATCAGGGTTGCTGTGTGGTGTGAACAGGTTTACCTTGCCAAACTGCTTGTCCTGCCAAGCACAATAAAGCATAAATGATACAACATACAAGCTACAACATATTTTATTCATGAACTTTGAGTACAGAATAAGCATAAAAAATGTATAAGTTTTTAAACAAAATAATTTGAAACCTGTAATGTTTGAAAAAAATTTCTATATACAGATTGTAAAAGAAAAATCGTTACAATGTTTAGCAGAATACATACAACTAGGGGGCCCGTGCAGCGCAATGCGCTGCATTTTTCAAGAGTACTTGGTGATCAAACCTTGCTCCATGGTAATTTACCGAGTTACTTTGAATGAAAATTAAACTGTTGTGAAAATCAGATTACACCATATTGGTGTTTCATCAATCGATCTTCATCAATTATACTCGAACTTCCCAATGTGTAGTGTTGAAATTTGGTAGTTGTTCTTTTAGGTCCAAATTAGCTAGGATTAGACGATGGTTCTTATGCCGATTTGTCTTAGAGCCTCTGCCTAAAAACTCCTATAAAATTTAGAATAAATCCACGTATGCTGGATCTAGATAGTTCATCACACAAAAAACGTAAAGAAAAATCAACAGAAGAAAAATCAATATTTAATTGAAACTCCCCGGTCCTGTATGAGCTATGCAGGTCTCACTGTGGATTTATTTAGTAATGTATGAGTTAAGTAGTCACCATAGTGAATAAGCTAACACTATTACTATTTATAACGGACTAAATACTCTTTAACTTTCCATGGCATTTCTGAATTTAAAGAAACAAATCACTAATTAAGAAAATCTACATCTTTGTTTGTGGGGCCTATTTTGGTTAGATGTGGCATTCATATTTTGGTTAAAATTTCTCTTTATACAATCCACTTTTGCAATAAGCTTGGTATCTATATTGGAGGTAAACAACTTTTAAATATCGTTTCTTTTAAACAGGTGATTTAATATGTGTAGAATTGTGCATTAAATTTGTTATAGTATCACAGTGATCAGGTTATTAAATTTACACTAACAACCAACTATCCCTTTTCCTAGTTAACAGCAGCAGTTTGAAAAACCATACGCAAACATTATAGGTTTTCTATTTTAATTTTTGTTAAATTTCGTTGTTTTTTCAATACCAATCTGACAACCCATGAGAAGAATCATAAAAAAACTTCAAATTACAAACCTGTTTTTGTACAGGAAAATGAATTTTCTGGGGTTAAGTTACTAAACTTATTTTTGTGCCCAAATACACATAAATACAAAGTTCAAGCAAAATCTACCAGCTATACATTTTGAGGACACAATTTGTTCAACACATATAGACACTCCTTCTATTAAAGTATTAAATTGTGTTGATATTTCAGTACCAGTTCAATTTGCTTCTATTCAGCTTTTAGCATATGTGTTTGTTTGTTTAACTATCAACAGCTGTTTTATTTAGCAAATCAATATAAATTGTTCCCCATGTTAATCTTATGGACAAAAAATGAACTTTGAGGTCTTCCCGTGAGCTTCAGAATTGAAATATAAAAAATCTAAAACCTTATTGCAAAACTACGAACTGAGACCATTCTTTTGACACCTCAAACTTTAAAACTGGTCCAGAAATAAGGGAGGAGTAGTGTTAACAAAAAAAGGGCATCACGTATTATATATATAGATGCTGTAGAAGTCCAACTATCCAAGGTCCAGTTATCAGAGCTGCCAACTTAACCAAGGAATATTTTTACGCTTAATAACAATACTAATAGATGAAGCACACTTTTCCTTACAGGCAAGTGGTTTTAGAGTGTGTTTGGACTAATTAGTAGAGAATTCCAGTATCAATGTCATATTTCAGTCTATGAGATGAGTGGTAAATGTAAGACATTTGTAATATCTTAGGAGAAAGAGTTAAATTTTATTTAAAAGTTGGATAGGAGGGAAAGTATTTAAGTAGGTTATGGTTACTTAAACATGTTGGTGGTTAAGAAACAACGAATGAAAGTATGAAGCAGACTACTGTTGGAGACTGGAAAATAACTGTTAGTGATAGTTATACTACAGTGTAACATTTTATTATTTAACAATATTAACTTATAATGTATAGTAGTATTTAAATAGTTTCAATACGTTTTATGCTCTTTTTCACTTTTTTTACTCTTTGTATCTGGTCTTTTGTTCTGAGGTAGTCCCGGTCCAATTTAGTGTCGATGATCGGACTTCTACTGTGATTGAAAATAAAAGGAATAATAACTTTTGGTGCAGCAAATTACTGATTTGCATGAAGGTTTTACATAAACAAATCATTTTTCAATTATTCAGGTTTCAATGTCTTAATGTTGTTTTCGTAGATTGAAAATATTTTTAAATTTTGCACCCTTGGATTTTTTTTAAACTTTGAATATATCAAAACCACTAATGCCTTGTTAAACTTTATGAATAAAATACAAGATACAAATTTTTTTCAAATATTTTTATGTAATTTTTGGGGGGACTCACCTTCAGTTTCTGCACCTTCCCCTTGAGTGAAGAGTATGTTCCTATGTGTTGGAACAGAGAGGGTTTGTAATGTATCCATAACTCGTCCTTGTCCTTCTTACATTGCTTCTAAAAAACATATTTAAGAATGAAAATAATATTATGTGAATATAAACAACTTATGAAAAAATATTATTAAACATTTGAAAAATAATTAGACCAAGACCCATTAAATGGCCTAAAAAATATACAAACATGAAAATTAGGGATGGGTTGATTCTGATTCCAATCCCGATTCTTGCAAATCGAATCTTGATTCTCGATTCCAATTCCATCGATTCCTAACAGTAAACAAGTTAACAAAGTTATTTAACATAAGGAATTGTAAAGTCTAAACAAATTATATTTATTAACAAAACAAGAAATACATCCTCAGCGCCATGAAATAAAAAATACACATACAGAACTGACTTACACACAGTTTGCCACAACCTGACATAGTTGAAAACAATTTTAAAACTATAATAGGCTTCTACATGGCGTAAAAACTTTAAAAAATAAACTTGCAATTGGATTACAGAACAATGACTAAGTTAACTCCATTTAATTTTTATATTTTTTAAAGGTAAAACAAAAAAAACAAAATTATTAGATTTATTTAGAAATAATAATTTGTTACCATAACTTTGCATGCCGGTTACCTAGTGTTGAATAATCAATGGTACAGTATTCTTATTTATTTATTTTTTTTTTTTTTGAGTAAGATAACTACATTTTGTTTTGATAATATTGTTTTAGTTTGAATTTTCATGACAAGTTTAGGTGGTCGATTCTTGCTTCTGATTCTGATCGTAAGAATCAGCCGAATCGAGAATCGACGTTTGGAATCTAAGCATCCCTAATAAAAATATTGTCATTTAATAAACAAATTAATGTTAACATTATCTTCACTCACATTATCCTTTTCCAAGTTGCAAGCTTTGGTATGTATCACATGGTCCAACAGCCAGTCCACAGGCTTGTCATTGTAGAACATGAAGAAGAACTGGATGAGCCAGGGGAGTTCAACACATCGGAACATTTTCCCTGCAAATTATAATGCAATTAGAATACAGTGAGTCCTGATAATCCGAAATGATTGGGACCAGACCTATTTTGGATTAACAAATATTTCGGATTAAACAAAACTACACATAATATAAACATAATATTAAATATAGCGTGTAATTAAGTTTACTGGGAAAGATTAACATAACTGACTCCAGTTGTTGACATTTACCAGTCCGAAATGCTCGCTCCGTGGTCGGATGCCGTATAAGTTACATCACATTATGCCGTGAGAATAAAATCAGTCTAAATTTAGACATTTATACAGAGTAATGTAGTTTTGTACTCTTTTCAAAGGATTGCTTCTTTAAATATACCAGTGGTTCATAAAAGAATATCACACAACTGATTTTTTGCTTTTGTTTATTTCACATAATTAGCCTACTACAAATTGTCACTTTAAGTATTTCACTGTATGTAAAACTAACAAAATTAATCTTTATCCATCTAGTTATTTATTTATTATATTTTTTCACTACACTCAATCAAACTAAAGTAAAAAGATTAGAGGTTATTACTATTTTCCTAAGTTTTATCCCTTTTTTAATGTATAGTTGTAAGAATTTTTTGTCACTTTTTTACCATTAAGTTTAAATCATTCATTTTTTTTGTTGTTCATACATTCCAAGGTGCATGAGATTGTGTGGACTCAGCCCCCGCGCACAGGCTTTGGCCCATGCGGGGACTTTTCCAGGTAAAAAATTTAATGTAATAAAACTGTAATGTATTTTAATGGAATAAATAATTTTGAAATTTGAATTTAAAAATTTCATAGAAATCAAATGAAAAAGTGAACATAATCTGTTTTATATTCTACAATTGGTTTGCATTTCACCAACCTGTAATATAGGACGGTTTTTCATACGTCTAGAACAATAAATACTGCGACCCTCTACCGGAAGTCAAACAATAGATAGCCAAACAATAAATACGTCGTTCAAGTTTAAGAATTTATTACCGTATCCTATACTCTTATACGAGCAATGTTTGCTTGTTTGCTTGCTTGCACAATTATCTCAAAAACGGCTCCGACGATTTCCTTCAAATTTTGGAATATGGGGGTTTTGGCCACCAGAAATCGATTGGAGCTGGTCCCATAGCTGGGAAAAATCCGGTTTTCGCGCTAGAGCCCGTCAAAGATCCCATGTTATCCTTATGGAAATTTTTTAACTGAACAAAAATCAGCTGATAACTGTAGATAAAATAAACCAATGTGTTACATCTTTAACCTGTGGTTTTAGGAAAATCATACAAATGTGCAGCAAACCTTCCGCCTGGCGAGTGAGCGGAGCGAACGAGCTTTGTGTGAGAAACGAAAGTAATAATTTTACCGAGCTTAAGCTCAGTCCCCCTGGTACTTTTTCTTAAAAGTTATATAACCAAGTGCCAGAAGTAAACAATAATGGAATTCAGTATAGAGTACAAATATCCTTTTGTACTATTGGTAGCGTGCATCTTATCTCTTTCTAAAACCAGTCTATAAATTCATCCGTTGTAACTGTTATAACTCTGTTCTTTCGTAATTTTATATTGAAAAAAAATCTTAATTTTGGTTTTGGATTAAGCGGACTTTTGGATTACCGAAGTTCGGATTAACGGGACTCTACTCAGTTTCGATGTACTCAAACTACTCAACTCGATCAGTTCCGATGTAAAAAAGTTCTGATGAAGGGGAGTCTGTCATGATTCATTGTTTTCACTGTTACAGAGACCACTTTAGGGTTATACATATTAACTATTGTTGTTGAGATAACATAAGAGATTTTCTGAAAATAAGATACTGAAGCTTTGAACATGGAAACAATGAACTAAAAGGAAAGAAAAATAACGCTGGAATAAAGATCCCCATACTGTGCCCACTTCATATTCCATGGCAAACTTTTTTGCCGACTCACCGGCATCGATTCTTTTTATAGATTTAAATTTATACTCAATAGACACACAAAACTTTTTCCACTTTCACTCATATTTCAACAGTCATTGACATTCCATGTAACACAGGTGCATTTGCAAGAAAGGCTAACTGACAGTTTAAGAAGTGTACGTACCTGTTCGTTCCTCTTCATGTTTCCGTAGATTTCCGTGGTACGTAGATTAAACAGAGTAAACTAAATGATTTAACCATAAGTAATAAAGTAATCATGATTCAACCTTTGAGTAATATACATATGATTCAACCATTAAGCTTATTATTTTGTGAAATAAATAAATCTGATATTAAATAAGACAAACTTGTAAAAAAACTTAAAGTTGCAAGAACAGTTTTTTTAATCAAATGTTTACCTATGAAGCCCAGTTGGCAGAAGTCCAAGACGAACCACTGTTGTTTGTTGGCGATGCGTTCTAGCGCAATGGTCTTCATCGTGGTCACAAACTGGGGCTTGACCAGGATGTCGTCCTCCAGCTGGATGTAGAACATGCCCTTGGGCTGGGCGTACATCATGAGGAAAGCAAAGTCCAGGTTCTGCTTGGACCGCCACTTGACTCTCTCCTGCAACCGGCGACGGTTAAATTGATTAATTAATCGAGTAACAATTATTGGTTAAGAAGTCACCATTGAGATTTTTGCTAAATAAAGTGGGATTTGCAAAGCCAACCTTTAATATACAAAAAAAAAAAAAAAAAAAAAAAAAAAAAAATAATAATAATAATGCTGTTCAGTAAAAAAAAAAATAATTTTTAATATTTATATTGCCTGCGAAGAACAGTGGCGGCTGAGGGATTAGGATGGTCGGGGATGCCTCCCTGTTCCTAATTAGACCCCGGTCGGCTGCTACGGGTCTGGGCCATGAGTCATCAATTGGGTAAGAGGTACAGTTGGTACAACTTATTTTTAATTCCTGATTTATCATCATGATAATGTCATTTTAAAACCAACATAACGTTTCAAGCAAAACAAGCCCATTAAAAATGTAAATACTATTAACTTAAAAAAAGTTGGCGGGTTATTTTAATAAATCCTTATCTATGGATTACTCTTTGCTAACATAGTTTCAACCTTCTTGGGCTTTATTTTAAATTCTTTTTAGGTTTTAACTATTACGATATCATGATAAATTGTGAATTATGAAATAAAAAATGTTGTACCAACCGAACCCATTACCGGGTGACTCATGGCCCAAGCCTGGAGTGGCAAGCCAAGGGTTAATTAGAGGCTGGGAGGCCTCCCCAGTCCTCATTCCTCAGCCGCCACTGTTCTTCGTAGGTACTCAAAGTGAACAGCACTATAGGGATAGACAAGATTCTCAAAATTTCTCGAATTTTTCAAGAAATTTAAATCTCATTTAACGAGAGAAGATTTTTATTTTCTCGAATTTTTCAAGATGAGAAATATTTTGTTAATAATGTTAAAAAATGGTAGGCCAAGATATGATCTACGAATTGCTAGGCCTATTTTACTAGCAATTTAAAACTGAAATACATTATTTTGAAGCAAGTGATGTTATTTTCCCTATTCGTAATTTACATCCCAAATTTTTACATACTTAAAAGTTTTTTTTTTTAGTTTTAATTGATAATTTTTGTCTATGTTTATGGTTATGATTATGGCCGTCATTTAGGCCCTACTATAATTTTTCTTTTGTCTTTGTATTAATGAAAAGTATTCTTAAGCTTGACAAGTGTGAGACATATTTAACTGAAAATAGCAAAAAAAAAAAATACTGTAGGGCCTACAAAAAAAAAAAAAAAAAAAAAAAAAAAAAAAAAAAAAAAACAACAATACTGAAATTGTAATTTATACTTAACTAATAAAACTGGTGTTTCAGTCTAGTAAATTTTGCAATTTCAATGTTGTATCCTTACTCTTATCACCATATCTTAGCCTATGTTTAAGAGTTATTCGTAATAAGGTACTTAATATTTGTTCTTAATATCGGTCATATATCAGGATTTAACAATGTTACAAAGTCAGATTAAAATTCCAAACGCAAATTTCCTATTGTGTACGAGAAGGGAAATCCCGTCTCCAAATGGACGAGAATTCCCGTTAAAATTTTCCAAAACTCAACAAATAGTACCCTGGTTAATAAGGAAGTTGTATGTCGTCTGGATTACATCAGTGACAATGCAAGCTATAAAGATAACACAAGACACAAAGATAAGATATAAGAGTGCTTGATACAGTGTGAATACCTTGCATGATGTAACTTTAAGACCAAGTGAAAAGACATGTCATCATAAATTGAAACAAATTTTGAAAATGGGGTTTCTGCCCTTGGTAAAAGTATTGCATTGAAATTCAAGAATTGATATGATATTATTTTATACACAAGTTACGAGGGCTTGATCAAAGGCGAATTTAAAGGATGTTGCGATAAACTATTCAGGCTAAACTACAAATACCTTAATCTTCAAAGGAAAAAATCATCGACCCTATATTGACTAGCAGAAACCTACATGATAAACTTAAAATAAATATCACTCAAATCTAACAATCAAAGAAGGAAAATGGTGGCAAACCAACCTTGAAATAAAATAGTAAAATGGACACAAATACATAAATACATGTGTTTTTGAGTGTTTTTTTCGCTTTACTGCTCCGTTTCAAACGGTGTCCTATCTTTCACTTTTTTAAAAATATCTAAGCCCAGTGCTTTATCCACCAAATCTCAACTGACTCGTAGCCAGTGTTGCTGCCACTGTACGCACCTTGGAGTCGCCCAGTGTGACTCTCAGGCTGTTCCAGTCCGGGTAGTAGGCTGCCGTCGGGGCGATGATCTCTATCAGGCCTGACTCCACCTCCTCCACAAAACTGGAAACATTCGGATAGCTAAGTAAAGAGTATCAAAAAGGGGCTCAGCAGTAAAATCGTGTCTCCTCTATAACTGAAATTAATTAATAATTTTGCATGCAAACTAATTGGGAACTAATGGATATAATAACATGAATGTGCTTTGCCCATTAATTTGAGCCACAATGTGGAAAAAATCTTTTTATAATGAAAGGTTACCACTAAGTGATTAATTCTTGATTTAGATATAGAGATTTAAGTGCATTGATAAAGTGTATACCTACACTACAGAACGAGGAGTTTCTGTGGCAAAGTATTTTTCACGATCTCGATCTATAGCGCGTAGTTTTGCTTAAATTTTGTATTTAAGTGGGTTTTGGCCCAAAAATAAGTTTAAATACACCCCGTCGCAGCAGACCTGCGTACTCAGCGAATTTCCTAATTAGTAATATTAATTTTGACCAGATAAACCTGTAAACCCAATGTCATCACATGCTCATAAATAGGGAAATAAATGTCTGTTCTCCGTATGATAAATAGAAAAGAGTATGCAGGTATGCTGCCATGGGGAACACCAAAAGTAGGTTTTTAGCCTATAAACAATTTATTTCAACCATATGAAGCCATATACTAAGTTTCATCAATATCTGTCCATTGCTAAAGGATTTTGCCTATTCTCCATATGATTAACATGGGAAAAGAGTATGCAGGTTTGCTGCCATGATAAGCATAAAAACCAAGATTTTTTTACCATAAATGGATGAATCTCAACTCAACAAAATGATGCTAAATACCAAGTTTCATCCAAAAATATTGGTTAATAAGTGAAATATTAACACATCCTTATTCTCCATAAGATTAACATTGGAGCTTCAAAATACAATGTACTGTCTTTAGACTTTTTAATATCTCGGTAACCAATGGAGATAGAGCAAAGCTTCAAAATACTAAATTGTGTGTTTTTTTGAGCTAAATCCAATGGTCAAAACAAAAATTAAAAATTTTTTAAAATTACATATGAAAAATGCAAAAAACCCATTTTTGGGGTACAAAACCCCCCAAAAATACCCCTTCCGGTAGGTCGATATGTCTGGTTTACGAACTCATCCGAATAAACGTAGGATTACACATCTCTACCAAATTTGGTGTCGATAGGACCTTTTTTACGAGAGTTATCGTGCCTAGGGACACATACATATATATATATATAAATATATACATATATATATACATATATATATATATATAAATTTTAATGACTATTATTTTTGGTCTCTGGGCACCTTAAAACGAAAAAGTAACATGCTCCCGGGCTTAGGTCTTACCATGAGACCTACGGTAATAGCTTGTTCCCTATGGGAAATTCGCTAAAACAGCCTCAAACTCAGGAAAAATCTATTTTTGTCTAAAACTAAGTTCAAAGTAACTTTTCAATAACTGTTATGGGTTGCATTTTGGTAACAAAAATAACACTACTTTTAAGCATTCTTCATGAATTAGCTGTTAACTGTGAATAGGTATAGTTGGTTATTGGTGCAAACTTAATAGCCTGATTACCATGATACTATTAAAAATTGAATTAAAACAAATGAGCAAGGCTTGGTCAAACCAGTACTGTAACATAATAGGGCATTCAGTTAACATAAAATAACATTGTAATTTCTCAAGCAATAAATTTTTTTTTACATAAAGGTTTAAAATTAAAAACACAGTTTAAAACCATTATTTATGCTTAGTATAAGAATCATTCATTGTTCTTTTAGATTCACGTTTAATGATAATTTACTTAATTGACAACTGTTTATTTAGGCTAATTATGTGATTTATTCATTTTGTTACAAAACAATCAGTAAAAGCACAAACCACGTCTTGTGCAGACACCTTTACTAAAAACTAGTATTAATAAAAATATAATACATATACAAAATGACAGCACCCAAGCAAGTTTTCAAAGGTTGACCACAATGCACACACACCAAAATGAAAAAAATGTAAAAAAAATGTAAAATATCTAATTTATATTACTTACTGATCTCTAACTTCATTGGCGACTTGATTTACATATTCTTCATCGGTCTGAAAAAATTACAATCATGTACTAGCGTACGAGAGTAAACCATTTCTTTGTATAAGCAATTCCTTGCTGGATAAAAAATTATGCAAATGAAAACAAGAAGTTTAATAAAAGTGCATAGTTGGTGTTGGCAAATTCTAGCCTCATTTGTAATGAGGAACAATAAGCGGGGAATGCGAGCGGACTCATTTACGTGTTGGACTCCTCGTGAATGGCCCTTCTAGCTTTCAGCGGCGGCATTCACGAGTACTCATTAAAATAAAATGTTTACTCTTGAAATAATCCCTTGATGATTCATATACTTCTTTTTGGTGTGGAAAGATAAATTTAGGAAATGTTAACCATTCATATAGAAAATAGTTGATAGAGGTTTAAAATTAATTATATTGTCAAGTGGGTTTACAAAACTATAGTGTCATTAGAACATGGTAGCTCAATATTTTATGTAATAGAACCAAACTCAGTAAAAATAAACAAATGAAAAATAAAAGTATAGTACTGTTTATATTTTGATATCATAGATATCAACTTTGTAACCAATACAAAGTAATAAAGTGCATGAAAACATTTAATATTTTTATTAGAAAAATAACAATTGAAATTTTCAAAGGATGGATCAAGATTTCACTGCAGTTTATTTCATAATTGTATTTATTTCGGGTTTTCTCCAATTTTCAGGAAGTACAATATTTTCATAATACTGCATGAAATAAATACACCAACTTTTGAGAAAGTCACTCATTGTCATGGTCTTAACTCGTTCATGCAAAAAAGCAGACAACCAACCTAACACAAAATTGTTAGTAAAATCCACAAAATCGAGTGAATGTGGATGTAAGCACTGTCGAGTTGGTGAAAGTTGAGTTTCCAGGAGCTCATATAACTCCTCAATGAGATCTGTACCCTCAGCTGAGGACGGAAAAGCGATAGCTAGGTAAGAATCGGGTTAAATTTCCAAAATTACCAATTAATATTTGTAATATCATCTCTAAAACACACTCTTCTTGTAGAAAAGCTATGGCATTAGGGACAGAATCACATATATAAACCAAATTATCAACTTGACCTAATATTTCCACGATTGTGCCGCTCAAAATCTCGCAAATAGTGAGTCACATCGTGTAAGGTTGAGCACGATATGCGCAAAAAGAGTTGTCGATTTATCCGGAGTTTCGAGTTGAAAGGAGTTGTGTTTTGTGGTGGTTTACTGTAATTAAAAATCAATTTTGTATTAGGGTGATCCACATTGTTATCAATAATGACAGTTAAACTCCAATTGGATATTTGAAAATAATTTCCTGATTGCAGAGGCATTACACGTTGACACAAGGAGTCAACTATTAGAAATATTTGTTCATACAATGACCATGAAACAAACATTTATTTGTTGTAAGAGACTTGTGTCTCACCCAGTTTGTTTTTGTGGCTTTCTTAAAAGTAAATTTTCGGACTTTTAGAGCCTAGATGAAACGCATTCTGCATTAAGATTCACAATAATAAAGTTTGAGAGGAGTGAGCCTGACCTCGGCGATGAAGACGACGATGAGCACATCGTCCTCCTCCTCCTGCGTCATGCTGTCCAGGATGTTCTGCAGGGTCGCCAACAGATAGCTCTGCACCTCCCGCCTCACTGTCGGGATCCCCAGCACGACCGACACTGCCAGCCAAATCATAAGATTAACTATCTCATAGGTTTGATCAGTAAAATACCATCATTGACTTTTATACAAACCATGTATATCAGTCCTAAACTGCTCAAGGGTTATACTGACATGAAAGAATGGTATAGTAAAAAAAAAGAAAGTAAAATGCCAGCTTTTTAGGTGCATCAACAGCACAATATGTATACCAACACGTTACATACTATTAGTTATTCTAGCAATGTATTCAAGTAAAAGCTAGGTGTGAATCTATAAAGTTAATAGGAGATGAGGAATAACGTAAAACGGTCCTCCACAAGAATAGAATGAGGATTTGTAAAATGTCTGCTTTGTGTACACTAAAACATGTGTTATGGTTTGATTTGAAAACGGGAGACAGATGATAACATTGAGTGAAGAACTATTAATAACCGATTGACAAAAAATATACCTAGAAAGAGTAGTAATACTATAATAAGACGTTTTATGACTTGGAGCCAACAAACTATTGCAAATTGACTGCTATAAAAAAACTATAAATTTACTGATTTTTTTAGCTGCGTGTGTATGCAAATCATAACATTCTGATCATGATAATGGGCGATGAATTAGGGTTTGAGAAACCCCTTATTTATTTACATTAAAACGTGTTTTGGTTTTATTTTAAAACAAGCAGTGTCAAATGATCAAAGTGAGTGAATTTGGTATATTAATTGAAACTTTAAGTGTGTCAGTCAAGGAAGTGTTTGTATTCTGTTAGCTGAATTTTCCCAGAAACCTTTTGGTAATTTCATAGATTGCAGAATTATAGAAGAGAGTTAAAATCAAAGACGTTTGTCCTACTAGGGAAAAAAGTAGCAGGTCAAAAACTTTATAACAAAATGGAAAACATATAAGATCTAAAAAGTTCTCCTGAAAGATTCTCCATCTATAGAAATCTTTACAGGATCATAACAGGATAGTATTACAGTACCAGAGGAGTCAAAGGGAGAAATTTTACTATTATTACAAAATTTGTGGCTCTAAATCTATGCAGTAAGTATAGCCTGATAAACCATTATTGGTTTTATAGTAAGATGGTTCAGTCAAGCAATTTAGAACGAGAATGAGGTAGAAGACATCAACGAAAACAATAATAAATCGATAACGTAAAAGGTGCAGAACCTGATATATTCTAAACAAACCACTCATCTGTCGATATAAACAACATGATGTCAGAGGTGCAGGACCGCTTCAATCAGCTGTTAGTGTCACCTACATTGGTTTGTTCTAAATATATTGGTTCAGTGTCATTAAATGTAATGAGGTGGCCCGTGCGCAAATTGCGCATTTTATGATTCTGAATGAGTGAAACTCACCTACAGTACGTGAATGTTGATTATGAAGAGACAGAGATCTATTTTTGTTTACTATCTGGCTTTTAAAATTCATCTGAAGGTAATCAGCTGTTAAATTACAATTCACATTAAAGAACTTGCAATAAAAGTTGGTCAACATTTTAAAGCGCTCTCTAAAAATAAATCAAAGGCGAGGGGGGCGAAGCCCGAAACAATATGACTTTTTTAATTACGATTCATCACTGCGGTATATCCTAAGCTTTAAAATGACACCTCAATCTTAAAAATCGGTTCAGTAGGTCGAGAGAAAAAGGGACGTAACAGACGAAACCCTTATAGAAATAAGAAGATAGATTAAAATTTACTGAAGAAAAAGTTTAAAAAATCAATTATACATTGAAAAAAATTGATTTTGAGTAGTATACAAAATGTGTATATCATATTTTTATTTTTTAAAAATATTTATTACTTTGTTAAGATATGAATCATGTTCTACTGTGACACCTCATCATTTAACAGTAGTGCAATTGAATGTCACATGCTAGTGAGGAGATAAGAGGACTGCATCTGACGGTTAAAACTCCACTCTGAGCTATTGTACAGTTTGAATTTTGACAAAAACCATGTTGAATAAACCATTCCGCTCTGATATTAGTGACATCAATTTCGAAAGATGCTGTACATTTTGTAACAAAAAACAAAACAGATATTTGTTGTATGTAGTGTTTACTGTATATAAACTGTATCTGTCTTAAGAAAAACTTGAAAAATATCCACATCTCTTGAAAAAATATGCCTCTGCAGACATTTATGCCTTTGGTACAAAATTGCTCAATATCCTATGGTAACAACATTTGCTAACTTGTGAAAAAATTGGATGGAGATATTAAAAAGAATAATTAATAAAGTTATATCTTAGTATTTTCTGCAAACAGTATGTATGAAAATGTACAAAATATACAAAACATTTATACCTAAATGGCTTTATTTGTTTTTTATTCTGTTGTAAAACTTGAACAAACCATAATATTTACCAAATAAAATCTCTAATCAGCCTTTTTTGGCTTTTTCTTTCTCCCGTAATGGTGTGGCTTCCATTAAACTTAACGGGTTGACTAAAATAACAAATAAAAAATGATATCTATTTCTACTATTTGTGTTTTTACAACTAACTAGATTTATAGTAGGATTCAGAAAAATAGTCCGATGAGAGTCGATACATTGTTGCCAAATTTATTCTGAAACACATTTTTATACTGTATTACACATATGGTAAACATGACCACAAATGGCAACGTTGCAGGACGAGAGGGGGTGCGGGGGGAAACAGCTGTTAGAATTTCCATCGGACTATTTTCGTGCATCTTACTATAGTCCATTTTAGTGTGCATTGATGATATTTGTGAGTATAGTAATGGACAAATTTATGGGACTTTATTTATTTGTTTTTTGTCATGTCAAACAAATTGCATAATCGAGTGAAATTTATGAAAATCTTTATTAAAACTAGAGCAAATGAAAGTGACTTATCTATATTATAAGATCAATAAATCCTCTAAGTAATTGTTAAACCATGTTAAGAGCAACACTTGCCTCTGACAATGTGTAATGAACATCAAATGCTGGATTAACCAAACCCCATGATCACCAATCAATCTACCCTTTGCAATTACTCACTTAAGTGAATCCTATTTAAATTTTGATCAGGTTAACTTTGACTGAGTGTTTATTTCTGCTTTGAAAACTGTTGTTATGGTTAATGTGAATCATACAATGATAGAGTAAAAGCAATTATGGACGGATATGAGGGCTTCTACTATACTCTCTTTTATTTGTGGTTGCTGCACAGTTTACTGCAGGTTATAGTGCCGTTCATTTCCTACATGTGTAATGAAGATTTCTCATTTTCACAAAAAGTTTTGCTCTATGAGGACAAACAATTTTAAGGGTTTTCCACTGACTCACCGCCGATGCGGCCACGGGAGATGCTGATGGCGGGGCGCAGGCTGGCGGGGCTCAGCAGCAGGTGGGGCAGGAAGTGGTAGGCGGAGGGTAGCCGCAGCAGCTGCGGGGCGTCGCCCCCACCGGGCCGCAGCCCCGTCATGTTGCGGAGCAGTGCGCGAGCCTGCAGGGCAGAGGAACATGCGTTACGATTCTGCAGATTCCTACACTCCTATAGGCAGACTATAACTCCAGTAGTGTTAAAAATGTAGATGGAGTATTGCAATTATCACTAAGATGGTCTGTGTTCTTGCGATTTACTTATATTTCAAGTAAGATATCGAAAACAAAATTGATTTGCTTCATAGCAATTAATAGTCATGCTTCATAGCTTTAATCACTTCGAAATTATAAACTATACAGAAAGAAAGAAAATTAAGTCTCTTATCACCTATTACAGTGGAATGCAATTACATTAACTATTACTCGATATTGAAAAATTAATGCACTGATGTAATATTTTTACTAAACTGTTGCAACAAAGTCAGATTTTGATAAATCCTTTGCAACGATAAAGTAGGCGTCACAAACTTGCGAGCCTGAATTTACAACAGTGTTGCCAATTTGTGCCGTCTCTTCCAGCTGTTGACTGCTTTCATAACCACAGCGAACAAAAGATCAAATTAAAATGAAACAAAACTGATAACTTTGCTAGGTAAGAATTATGTTAATCAGTTGCCAGCTGTTTAAATTTTGAAGCTCGCAATTTCGTGGTTCCAAGTATAGTCCTTTTTTCCCATAGGGAGCAAACAATCAGATGTTAAGAAGATCACCAGCTATTGGTTTTTACAATCTATCTTCTTATTTCTATAAGGGTTTCGTCTGTTACGTTCCTTCTTCTCTCGACCTACTGAACCGACTTTTAAGACTGAGGTGTCATTTTAAAGCTTAGGATATACCGCAGTGACGAATCGTAATTAAAAAGGTCATATTGTTTCGGGCTTCGCCCCCCTCGCCTTTGATTTATTTCTAGAGGGCGCTTTAAAATGTTGACCAACTTTTATTGCAAGTTCTTTAATGTGTAATTTAACAGCTGATTACCTTCAGATGAATTTTAAAAGCCAGATAGTAAACAAAGATAGATCTCTGTCACTTCATAATCAACATTCACGTACTAGTCTATAGGCGAGTTTCGCTCATACAGCATCATAAAATGCGCAATTTGCGCACGGGGCCCCCTCATGTAATAAAAAGCCACATAAGTTGACAAATAGCCAAAAGTAGCTGGAATGGGCGATGGGGGAAAGGGGTAAATTCCCAAAAACATCGAGTTAACGTTACTTCTTTATTTTCACTGATGGAACAGCTGATTATCGAATAATTTTAACTGAATAGTACTTGTAGTGCAAATTCATTAGTCAAGTTACATGCCGAGGCTTATAAATGTATTTACATTGACTCGCCTACGGCTCGATGGGGGCTCCGCCCCCATGCCCCTTCAGGGGTTGCCCAGAAATTCGTTAATTGTTGTTTAAGTCGCATATAATGAACAGAATACATATAAATATAAGAGTTTGTAAATGAGCAAAATAGCAAAATAAATGAGTTTGTCATTTATTTATAACATAAATTAACTCTCACGACTGCAGAAATAACCTAAATTTGAACTTATGCAACTAACTCAATCTAAGGAATAAAAATATATTCGCCTACGGCTCGTTTTCAGAGACTCTTTCCCCAAACCCCCACCCTAATTCCCCCGAATTCTATAAAGGTTAATGGAGTTGTGAATAAATTTATTATGTAGGTATTGTATAAGTATTTACTTAAAATTATAAAACACGTATAAATAAATATATGAAAAAATTAAATGGATTAACTGCATAAAAATGTGCAGTAGATCATCGAAAACAATGAAAAATTCCATTAAAACAAAATAATTGGAAATCTTAACAAAGTGGATAAAACTTGCCAAAAACCCCTTTTATTTACAAAAATACTATTCAGTTACTATCCTTCAATTAGTTGTGTTGAAATTCCAGGGAATAACATAACGATCCAGTAATATTGAACATACATGAATATTTATAATATTGCATAATGTAATATTTGCATTCATTACAATTCCTTCATTTCAATTTGTAATGGTGTTAAATTTTTAAATTTACCTAATTTCCTAAAAAATTACTGTCAAGGCAAATAAAAAACCTTCAAGCTTCTAAATACAATAATACAGTAGTTACTAACAAAAGTATGTTAAATAATGGTTAAAATATTAAAATTACCATACACATCAAAGGACGTATGTTTTAGCCGTAGGACCAGGTCAGTAAATAACAATCAAAGTAAAACAATCAGTTGCTTGATATAGCAATTGGTTCCGACTCACAGTCAAAAGAAGAATACGTGATATTGAAAATCATCATGATAATTTTTAAGTTTGATAATTTAATTGATATTGGTACTGTGCAAGATATGTCTATGTGCAAAGTGAAGGTTCTGAGTAAAATATTATAGTTGTTGTAAAATTACGTCTACATGGGGTAAAATTCCCCGCAAAAATAAATAAACATTTAATTATGTTTAATTGTGTGGACTGGGGGGCAAAAATTCATAGAACCAAACTTGTAGTAACTTGAAAGATGTTCGCGAGGATTGCCTCAAATGTTATAAATAAATGCTAGAGTAGAAAAAAATAATGTCATATTTATTTTGGGTAAAAATGTTTGGTCGCTAAATTTTGAAATCAGATAGTTTTCTGGGGCAGGAAATAAAAAAGCTTTTTTATTTTAAATGAAAATACTGTACTGCCACCTTTTTTAATTAAACATTAACTTAGTACGCACCAAAATATCAATCAATTGTGTAATCTGCTATTTTAGTTAAAATTTTTGTTGAATTGTAAAATTTAAATTAGCATGCTATCAGGTAAAGTCAATGATGTACTTCCTAATGAGTTCGTTAGAAATTAAGTGCCATTACATATAAACAACTAATTTTTGGGAGGACTATCGTGCAAATATGATACTGACTTACCGGGTGTCCCATACCAACCTTGCACCTCTTTTATAATTGTACAAAAAAAAAAAAAAAAAATGTGCCGTTGTATGTAAACATATTTTGCTCTGTTGATTGACACTGATTTCGATACTGAGGGGACCAGACGTAATTTTGAAGCAACTTTAAAATTTAATATTTTTATCACGTGATTAGTTTTACTAAACATTTAAATACATGTTCATTAATCTCCGTCATGTTGTAAATTTATTAAAAAAACATTTTGGACCAAACTGACAATTTTAGTTGGAAACGTATTTAAAAGAGTAAGACATTTTTGTGCCGAGACATTTTTGCTTAACCTAAAATGCTCAGAGAAGAATGAGGAAAATCTAAATTTCAACCTCAAATATTCAATAAACTGCTAAAATTACGCGTACAAGATCAAATTGTAAAGTTTTCTTAAAAACCGTGTAAAACTAAAAAAAATTATTTAAAGTGAGGGTTTGTATTTGACATTAGTGACTTCCGGTCTGGAGAGTCACCCTGTACATTGAAATTACTCTCGGTGGATAGACCGCTTTACCTATAAAGGCACAATTGGTTAATGTTATAAAATTTCTTAAAAAGGGAGTTTCGGTAATCCGCGACTCCCAGTATGTTGGCAATTTTCTCAATAATACAGGTCGGTAAGTTTAGTTCTCGCTTGGGAATCACTCTGTAGTAAGTGATATATAGGAGATCTACTTTACCGACATTTGACGAATTTCTGATACCCCGATGAGTGAGTTACACATTCGGGAGTATATAATTTAGACTCGCCAACGGCTCGATGGGGGCTCCGCCCCCATGCCCCCTCAGGGGTTGCCCAGAAATTCGTTAATTGTTGTTTAAGTCACATATAATGAACAGAATACATATAAATATAAGAGTTTGTAAATGAGCAAAATAGCAAAATAAATGAGTTTGTCATTTATTTATAACATAAATTAACTCCCACGTCTGCAGAAATAACCTAAATTTGAACTTATGCAACTAACTCAATCTAAGGAATGAAAATATATTCGCCTACGGCTCGTTTTCAGAGACTCTTTCCCCAAATCCCCACCCTAATTCCCCCGAATTCTATAAAGGTTAATGGAGTTGTGAATAAATTTATTATGTAGGTATTGTATAAGTATTTACTTAAAATTATAAAAGACGTATAAATAAATATATAAAAAAAATTAAATGGATTAACTGCATAAAAAATGTGCAGTAGATCATCGAAAACTATGAAAAATTCCATTAAAACAAAATAATTGGAAATCTTAACAAAGTGGATAAAACTTGCCAAAAAACCCTTTTATTTACAAAAATACTATTCAGTTACTATCCTTCAATTAGTTGTGTTGAAATTCCAGGGAATAACATAACGATCCAGTAATATTGAACATTCAATGATAAATACATAATGTAATATTGGCATTCATTACAATTCCTTCATTTCAGTTTTTAATGGTGTAAAACTTTTAAATTTACCTAATTTCCTAAAAAATTACTGTCAAGGCAAATAAAGAAACTTCAAGCTTCTAAATACAATAATACAGTAGTTACTAACAAAAGTATGTTAAATAATGGTTAAAATATTAAAGTTACCATACACATCAAAGGATGTATGTTTTAGCCGTAGGACCAGGTCAGTAAATAACAATCAAAGTAAAACAATCAGTTGCTTGATATAGCAATTCGTTCCGACTCACTTTCAAAAGAAGAATACGTGATATTGAAAATCATCATGATAATTTTTAAGTTTGATAATTTAATTGATATTGGTACTGTGCAAGATATGTCTATGTGCAAAGTGAAGGTTCTGAGTAAAATACGTCTACATGGGGTAAAATTCCCCGCAAAAATAAATAAACACTTAATTATGTTTAATTGTGTGGACTGGGGGGCAAAAATTCATAGAACCAAACTTGTAGTAACTTGAAAGATGTTCGCGAGGATTGCTTTAGATGTTATAATTTGGCCGCTAGAGTAGAAAAAAATAATGTCATATTTATTTTGGGTAAAAATGTTTGGTCGCTAAATTTTGAAATCAGATAGTTTTCTGGGGCAGAAAATAAAAAAGCTTTTTTATTTTAAATGAAAATACTGTACTGCCACCCTTTTAAATTAAACATTAACTTAGTACGCACTAAAAGATAAATCAATTTTGTAATCTGCTATTATAGTTAAAATTTTAGTTGAATTGTAAAATTTAAATACGCACTAAAAGATAAATCAATTTTGTAATCTGCTATTATAGTTAAAATTTTAGTTGAATTGTAAAATTTAAATTATCATGCTATCAGGTAAAGTCAATGATGTACTTCCTAATGAGTTCGTTAGAAATTAAGTGCCATCCCAAATAAAGAACCAATTTTTGGGAGGACTATCTTGCAAATATGATACTGTCTTGCCGGGTGTCCCATACCAACCTTGCACCTCTTTTAAAATTGTACAAAAAAAAAACAAAAAAACAAATTGTGCCGTTGTAGGTAAACATATTTTGCTCTGTTGATTGACACTGATTTCAATACAGAGGGGACCAGACGTAATTTTGAAGCAACTTTAAAATTTAATATTTTAAACCCTAATCATACTGATTTAGAATAATAAATAGCATGACATTATTTTTTTAACTGGGGAAAATTTAACATATATTACGTCTGAAAATTTTACATATGACAGAACTTACCAAACATGTAAATGTCTAAGAACCTCATTTAAAATAATATACCATCATAAAACATCAATTATCACGTGATTAGTTTTACTAAACATTTAAATAAATGTTCATTAATCTCCGTCATGTTGTAAATTTAATAAAAAAAAATTTTGGATCAAACTGACAATTTTTGTTGGAAACGTATTTAAAAGAGTCTAAGACATTTTTGTGCCGAGACATTTTTGCTTAACCTAAAATGCCCAGAGAAGAATGAGGAAAATCTAAATTTCAACCTCAAATATTCAATAAACTGCTAAAATTACGCGTACAAGATCAAATTGTAAAGTTTTCTTAAAAACCGTGTAAAACTAAAAAAAAATTATTTAAAGTGAGGGTTGTATTTGACATCAGTGACTTCCGGTCCGGAGAGGTAATTTCAGATACACCCTGTACATTGAAATTACTCTCGGTGGATATACCGCTTTACCTATAAAGGCACAATTGGTTATTGTTATAAAATTTCTTAAAAAGAGTGTTTCGGTAATCCGCGACTCCCAGTATGTTGGCAATTTCCTCAATAATACAGGTCGGTAAGTTTAGTTCTCGCTTGGGAATCACTCTGTAGTAAGTGATATATAGGAGATCTACTTTAGCGACATTTGACGAATTTCTGATACCCCGATGAGTCAGTTACACATTCGGGAGTATATAATTTAGATTTAAGTAATCGATTGTTTCAAAAGTGGTGTTCATTACTATTAACAATTGAATTTCATCCTACCATGTTGTAAGTAATTTGTCAGCATCTTAATCAACAGTTCACAGAGATCAATACATCAATCATAAAAAAAGTCTGAAAACTTATGAAAACAAAAATTTCAAAACAAAAATATTTTTTCTTGATATAGTTAATAAAAATTGTGTAATACAACAATATAGTTCATAATGAAGGCTTGAGGATGCTTTTTAAAACCATCATTTTACGACCTTGGCTTGCTCCTCAGACTATTAACCACTTCTTTAAAACAAACAGTCAAAAACCTGAATACTTTTATTGAAATGGCGACCTAACTCAATAGGTAGTTTAAAGCCAAGTATGAATGAGAGATGAGTGTAGGATAGCAAACGTTGACCTCTTCTAGCACTTAGATTTTGGACACAGTTAATTTTAAACAATAAAATGGCATAACTAATAAATGCACCAGTGGCAAATTATCATATGAGTCCAAAACAGACCCTGTCGGAGATTTTGTGATCCTCAACATCAAAGTCGGGCAACAACACGACGCAAGCCGGTTGAAGACAAAGCCGGACAATATTAATCTTGGAACAAAAAGTGCCCTGGTTTGATGGTGACTGATTTTTGAGCCATGCAACAAAGACGCCACCCCACTTAGCTGTTGGTAAGTGTGTGTGCCTACCTCTGGGCTGAGCTGTAGTGGCAGTGAGGAGCTGATGTTGCCACCAGCTGGCAGAGTCTCCATCAGCAGCTGCCCCAACTGCTGCGTCAACACGTGCACGTCCGCCTCCCTCTCACGGTACATAACGTCCAAGTGCTGCAGCTTCAGCTGTAGCTCGGCTATCCGCTGCACCACGGCCAGCTCCTGCGTCATGTCTGCAACACAACAGTGTCGACTTCAGCAACTACCCCAACTTCTGTGTCGGCACGTGCACGTCCGCCTCATTCTCGCAGTACATTACGTCCAGGTGCTATAGTATCAGCTGTAGCCCAGGTATCCCTGAAGATGCCCGCACCATGACCATCTCCTGCATCACGTCTCCAACAAAAAAGCATCTACATCAGCAGCTGCTCCAACTGCCGCATCAGCACATGCACGCCTGCCTCACTCCTGAGTACATTACATCCAGGTGCTGAAGCTTCAGCTGTGGCTCGGCTATCCACTGTATGACAGCCAGCTCCAGGTCATGTCTACAACACAACAGCTTCTACATCAGCAGCTGCCCCAGCTGCTGCGTCAGCACATGCACGCCTGCCTCCCTCCCGCAGTACATACATCCAGGTGCTGAAGCTTCAGCTGTGGCTCGGCTCTCCTCTGTATGACAGCCAGCACCTGGTCATGTCTACAACACAACAGCTTCTACATCAGCAGCTGCCCCAACTGCTGCGTCAGAACGTGCGCATCCGCCACTATGTAAACAAAAATCCTGAGTTTGGTTTACCTGTTACCTTCGAAGTCTGTCCTGTGAACCACTGTGGTGTGAGACCCATCTTCTTACAACTAAAATCTTCATGATGATAGGTTAGGTTAAAGGTTATGAGGATAATGTAGGCTTCATTTCATTTTGGGAAGGTTTCAGGGAATACCAGGAAGATCGTAAAAACACTCATCCAAGAGATATTGTTTTAAAGTTTTTTTTTTATTGGTTAATTTCTCTAATGTTAAATTACTAAAAAAAGGAAGAATAGTTTTAATATTCTAAGAAGGACATGTGAACGACTGCAAAAATTTAAGACCCATTACTATATACTCTACTAATACTTACTATACCCTACGGCTGTGGCTGCTTAAACCGAAGTTGGTTTTTGGCCTCTGCAATGGTGGGTGCCCCTACACCCTCCTGCCTTAAAATTGTTCCCATGTACCTCTCATTCTTCTGAGGTCTTTTTGAACTTGGTCCTGCCATCTTAATTTTGGTCTTCCTAATGGTCTAGTGCATGCTTGTCTTTTTTCAAAGACGTCCTTCAGACCACGCACTGTCCTACATCAGCATATATGGAGCGTAAACTGGGTGGCGGAAAGGGGAAAGGTCGGTGGATCTGCTTAAGCAGTCCTCCTGGCTAGGTCCGAGAGACCCGCTGACCAAAAGTAGGTGCGGTCCTCCATTCACATTGGGGGTTGAGCATAGGGCCAACAACCCTATATTGTAAAAATAACTCAAGTTTTGAAACCGCAACTAGAAGTCTCATATATATATATATATATGGACTTTTTGGAAAACAACCTAAGCTTAGAACAAGTCATCTGAGATATAATCTACCATACGAAGAGTAATTGAAAGAGCATTAGTACCGTATAAAGATAACTCCACACATAGAATTATCATCTCATCAAATACAATTTTAATCTACTCCTGGGATTTACATAAATTTAACTTTGTTGAATAATGGCCTGAAATATGTAAAATCAAGTAAGGAGGATTGTTGCATGATGTTCTTAGAAGATTATGTAGGTAAAGAATTTGACAATTTAGGAAATGAACATATTCTTAGAGCCTTAAAACTGACAGAAGTCCAAATCAAAGTCCAAAACATTATTATGTCCTTCATAAAGGAAAAATATAATTCAAGTTGAATCAGGGATATATAAAACCAGACCAATAATAGTAAACAGAGGAGTTCCACAAGGATTGCCCTTATCACCTCTAATGTTCAAACTTTCTATAAACTTCATACTTATAGAACTCTGATAAAAACATTTCAGACTTATATGATTTTTAATTGGTACATAGTCTAGAAAAATCAACAGTCCTGGCATTTGCTGATGATATTGTAATCATTGGCAATAACATTGAGTCAACATCAAAACTAGTTTCAATAGTTGATAACCACCTACTATATCAGTTGAACTATCCCTGAATATTAGAAAATGTAATCAACATTTGAGGAGGAATACTATATATACATCGTATGGCTGTCATAGCCAGCTACCATCTTAAAAATAATAATAATAAAGTAAATAAAAGATGTTCTGCAGTGCAAAGCACCTGCGTCAATACATTTAAAATAAAACTAAAATAAACATTTATGATCTCTCTATAAAGCTAAATCCAGGGCGCTAAGCCATTGCAGCCTAGCTTCACTTGCACAATAAAGGCCCATCAGCCCTTCCGGGAAAGCACTCAAAGGCCACTCATTGACTATGTGAGTCATAGTCTGGTACTCCGCTCCACAGCCGCATGACTGGTCATTCCCTATTTGTATTTTACTGACAGGACGAATACTGACAGAAAAGATCAAATTTCTTTTTAAATCATAATGTTTTACCACTGTTTCTAGTAAAGAAACCATTAAATATCTTGGGATCAATTATCATGATGAAATCCTATACTATAATACGAGCAATGTCTGAAGGGATGTATGTTCCACGATCTCGAAATCTAGCGGGTAGATTTTGCTTAAACTTTGCATACAAGAGTGTTTTGGCAAAAAAACAAGTTTAGAAACAGCCTCAATCCCAGGAAAAATCAAATTTGGTCTCAATTTGAGTTTAAAAATAGTAATTTTTAATATTTGTCTTATGGGTTGCTATATTGGTAACGAAATAACAACGGAAAGTATAAAAAAATAAAGGAACGTTAATGTTAAGCAGACATTTTGAAACAGCTGTTAACTGTGAAAAGATATAGTTGGTTATTGGTGGAGATTTAATAGCCTTATTACCATGACCCTATAACAAAAGTGAATTTAAAACAACGAGCAAGGCTCAGTTAACCTGGTACTAAAAATAAATCACAACAAGGCGCTGATGTTATTAACTAAAAGACAATCTTAAAAAATTATTTTCAACAATTTTTTTATTAGATCAAAAATAAATATTATAAATCAATACATTTGGCCGTCCCTTATCCTTCACAATGTGATCCTCTAAATCAGTTGCCTTCAAACATACTTTAAAGATATTGATGTTGTATTATAATAAGAAGTACAGTAAAAGAAATTATTGGTTTGCCAAACGACTGCCCCTCACATGAGTATGATGTATGCACTACAAAATCTAAGAGGGCTAAGCATTTGTAGAGCATCTTGGGAAGAGGTCTTACCTTCAGCATTACGCCTTTTGCTCAAAAGTTCTGAGAGTAAACGGCATACACCTTAAAGAAATTAATAACACCAAACAAGAACAAGAAGTGTGTCCTTTTCTTAAAGAATACTCATCCTTTGAGACCATGTTCAACAATAACAAATCAAACTTAACAACAAATAACGTGCGAAAATTCTTGAGAGAAGCAAGTTTTAAAACATGGTTAAGCCAACCCCAGAAAGGCAAAAGGACAAGTTTATTTGAAGAAGTACCAAAATTCAATAAAATTGTAATGGACAAAAACATGGTTTTAGAAAAAAAACCAGCTACTAATAATTCAAATTAATACAAATACCGCAGCAATTCGAGCAGACTCCGGCAGATCTCAGGACAACCACTGTTGCCATCCTGGCTGCAGTGAGATCGAAACCCTCGAGTCACATCCTGGGATCAAGACAGAAGGGAGAACTTTTAAGAAATGTGAGACACCATAAGATCCGCTAACTGCCGCGAATGATTTCAGAGAAATGAATTGGGAAACTAATGAGGAAGTGCCTCTAATATAAAGTGACGCTATTAAGTATATACAGTTAATATAATTATATTCTGAAAAAAATCATTCCAAAATCCTTAATGCAGAATTTTTTAAAGGGACTTTACTATTATTTAACTTTAAAAGCAAACCTCTGACTTGACATGTACAGTATAGACAAACTCAGCTATCATGTAAAAGTTCAGTTTCGGACTATTTAATTGACATGACACACCATTGACATCAAAACTACATTTTACAAATACAAATAAGGCTATCAGATAACTGATATATATTTTCTCCCAACAATATAAAAAGGTGTTAAAAGCCCATTAAACTGACATGACACACCACTGACCTTACAACTACATTTAACAAATACAAAAACATTCCACTTAAACAAACAAACTGGTTTTCTTAATTTGAGTGGTAAAACAGATTAGGCTACCTACACAAATAAATATAACAACTGAAAACAAATTACTGCTAGGAGAAAGAGCCAGTATATCAAATTATATTTTTGCCCTTTTAACGGAGAAAAAGCTGAAATCTCAATTGAAATAAATTACCTCTATAAAGGTTATTTGCCAAGTTCAACTCAGAAACCCTAAAGAGAAATGTTTACAATGAACTCCAACCTCGCTCTGTTAAACAAACAATGCCTAGTTAATTGCCTCATTTCGTATTGTAATAATTCTTACCTTTTCTTAATGGTAACTAAGAATAATTCTAAAGTTTACTTTAACTCATTCATTCTTAAAAATCTTTGTTTTGTCAATTACTCAAAAAACTCTGTTATTGAGAACTTCTTTTAAGATTATAGTTATAGATATGTATTGTTTTAAAGCCATACATCAATGATTAACATTTCATCGTTGTTTATAAAATATATTTAGCTTTTCAGGTGATATAATCTAAACTTACTTTCACAGTAAAAACCACCCAAACCCTTTCTTTTCTTTATTGTTTAAACTTTCTAGAACCGGGATGACCGAGCCAGGCTCATTGGTTTTAATTCATTTTTGTAAGAATCATGGTAAACAGCTAAGCTTGGAATCCTAGCCTAGGATATTAAGTTTACACGAAATAACCAACTATACCTTTCCACCAGGACTGGGGAAAATGTAATAGACAAGGGGGCTATCTCATTAGCAGGTAAAACTAAGTAAAAAAATATGTACCCACTATCCTGGCCTGATATCACTATCACTAGCCTGATAACAATGATCCAGCTGGTGCATGTTACTCTTATGGACATCAGATGGATTACGACACCGGCCTGAATCAAAAGTGGCATTTTGAAACATGACAGGAATGAAATAACCCTGCTTTTATTACTTTTTTCTTCTCCACAGCCCTGCATTTCAACAGTTAAAAGATGATTAAAAACCAATGCTTAAAAGTAGCGTTATTTTTTTACCTTTTATTGTTATTCCGGTACACAAATAGCAACCCATAAGATTGAGGTTAAAAAAAGCAATTTTAAAAACATTGTTTACACTGAAACCATTCTTTCTGGGGTTGACACCGTTTAAAACTAATTTTTGGTCAAAAATACTCTTAAATACAAACTTTAAACAAAATCCACATGCTAGATTTTGAGCTTGAAATAAAATACATCACTACAGACTCCCCTCATATTATATAGTATAGGATTTACTCGCCTACGGCTCGACAATCTAGATTTACCCCCTAGTTGATTCACCTAATTCTTTAACTCCTCAAAAAGTCTCAAGTACTGAACAGGCTAGTTTCGCCAAAGTTCCACGATAGTAACAAAACCAGCTAATAACATATAATAACCTTAATTAAAAACACAATATTACCGGTATTTTTGGTTAATAGGTGGAGAAACAGCAAATAATGTAAGAGCCGAATTTGTAGGAATTATAAAGAACTTTAGATGGGGTCGCCTTATAACATTTTTTGATAGGACCAATCTTTTAGTCGCAAGAGTGCTAAAACAACAAACCTTCTCAAATCAAAATATCACATGACCAAACTTGTAGGTCATTCAAATCCCTATCGTATTATTTGACTAAGAATATTGTACTAATAACCAACCGTTTGGCCGCTAAAGCTAAAAACTAAAGTAACGATTTTTAAAGTTTGCATTAACGACTTAAATGGAACTACTAAAAAATAATTGCCTATACCTAAGAAAATATATTATTTAAAAGGTAAATAATACGGTAATAAGGCAAACTAGCTTATATTATTTCATTTATTTACAATATCACCAATGATATAAAATTTGGGTTGTATGCCAAAATTGCCTATTAGATTGCATAGCTTAAATGCTGCGATGCAGCACAGAGGTCCCCTAGTATACTTTACTCGTACAAGCGTTTAGGATATTTATTAAAAACAATATTAGTCTAATTAGGCTACTAAATAATTATTTGTTTAAAGTTAAATTGCTGCGGATATTTTCCATCACTGATTAGTAAACACAAAATTCACCAGTGAATTCCGCAATAATTTATAAATAATAATATTGTTGTACAGTACACATAATTAATTTTAAATACAACATGTAACTCATCCTAACATAATAATATTTCAAAAAGGTGACGTCTTATCAAGAAAAAGCACACAAATTTAAAGACATCCAAGTTGACACTAATGAAGGAACGTCATAAAATATTGCTAAAGAGCTGCAGTCAAGGTCTTAGAACATTCTCTCCATAAGCTGTCGAGTATTTTGTTTTACACTATTCAAACATTTAATCATTCATTGAATCACAATTTAAAAAGGTTTTAAATTATATTTTTATCCTACAAATATGCCTACATACACACACAAAGAGACATGCGAATTTATTTATTCAGTAATTTTATTTGTTTACTACTGAAAAACACTGTAAGAACACATTTTAAAAATATTTTCGTCGTTATGCCTAGCACTCCAACGAAATAATGATTAATTGACATAATTAATAGAAACAGACGAATTAATATTCATGGAACCAGGTTTTAATCCATAACTTGTTAAGAATATGTACAATAAAAAACCATTCTCGCTGGACTTATTTACAGTACAAGTACCAGGGGACCGAGCTTATGCTCGGTAAAATTATTAGGCGTCACTTTCCTTTCTTAGACAAAGCTTGTCACTTCGCTCACTCGCCAGGTCAAAGGATGCTGCACTTGATACAAATATGTTGAACCACAGAGTTTTTAAGATATAACTCATTGGTTACATCTACAATTAAAAACTGATTTTTGTTCAATATAGAAGATCCAATAAATCTCAATCAGGATAACATAGAAACTTAGATGGGCTCTAGGGCGAAAATCCGATTTTCCCCAGCTATGGGACCAAATCCAATAGATTTTTTATGGTCAAACCCCCAAAAGCAACAAAAAAAATCCTGTGGACGGAAAAAAATTTTCTGTACAAAGTGCTTGTTTTAGAGTATAGAGTACCAAAGAGACCGAGATTGCTCAGTAAAATTATTGTCACTTTAGTTTCTCAGCAATAAGATCGCTCAGCTCACTCACATTCTTCCTTTTCAAGACGAGCCTGTTCGCTTCGCTCACTCTGCAAGCCTCTGCAGGTGCTGCACTTTGGTATAAATTTGTTGAGCCACAGACTGAAGATGAAAAACATTAGTTCATGTTTACAGTTATCAGTTGATTTTAGTTCGATTTAGCAGCAAGAAAGAATCTCCATAATGATAACATGGGAGTAATGAAGGTCTATGAGGCGGGGACCGGAATTTTCCCAGTTCGAGGGGCCAGTTCCACACAATTCAAAAACCCCATAAAAACCTTGGACGGAAAAATGTTTTTTATGGGGTCCATAACAGTAATTGTTTTGGAGTATAAAATATGAATAATGTAAGCAGAAAACGAATAATTTACACTCACTGCTAACATTGAGACCACAAAACTGTCTGGTTAGGCCTAATAAATAGAAAATCAACTAACCAAACAGTAAAATACAAATTAAAAACTTGATATGACAGACAAATACATTGGTTGGCAAGAAAACATCGGTAAAATAACGTGAAATGGAGTTATTATGCCATAGAGTCTTTTATGTAAACCCATACCTTACCTTTGATATTTGCATGGAAAATACTTAACTGTTCAATAACGATATAGGACAAGTGTGTTCTATCTTTCGCCTCTGGATTAGTCTTTGTTCGTTTCGCTCAAACACGTCTTGGAATAACACAGTAATATAGAACTTATAATACAAATCGAATCAAATCAAACAAATCTTTATTTAGTAGCAAAATATGCAGCATTACAATTACACTGCTTACTTATAAAAACATCAAGCTGATAAAACAGGGTCACGAATCCTCGTGATCTGTGTTAGTGGGCGAGTTCACCCTGGCTGCATCCGTATCACTAGATCGCGTACTAAATTAATATTATTATATTACGCCCCATTATGAGTCAACGTTCTGTTTAAACTACTCACTCAATAAATTATCTGTTTACTTAATCGTTTCTCATATGGACAACAGAGAAAATTCCAAAACCAGTAAGACCATGGGTACACCAGTGATTGGGTCAGATAAATTTTAAAACAACGTATTTTGTCATTTTGGTTTTAAAAAAATCAGTAATCAGTGTACGGAATTTTTAAACCTTGACGCAAAGGTACATTGGAACACAAGTAATGAGTCGGTGTGGGGCTTTAATAAAGGTAAGTTTACTCTTTATCCAAATCCTTTCAGCAACGAACTTGACCTAGATCTTTTCATCGAATTCTTCGAACAAATTTGAGGTAGTTTTATGAATACGTCAGGACCATCTAATCTTCTGTCTAGTCATCGTCACGTCCTTACTATATCGTCAAAGTTTTACATAATAAATACTTTTTTAGTGGCATACTACGTTGTTTGCAATCAGAAACTAAACACATACAATCTAAACACTCAAAGATATATTTACACTTACATTGATATAACTAAAATTGTATATATATAAGAAAATATAGTACGAGCACTGTCTGAAGGGATAAGTGTTCCCACGATCTCGAAATCTAGCGGGTGGATTTTGCTTAAACTTTGCAATATAAGAGTGTTTTGGCCCAAATATAAGTTTAGAGACAGCCTCTACACTGTGGATACATTACTACCTAGTAGTAGTACCTTCTCATTGACATCACTCTGAGAAAATGTTACGACTACATAGTATTTACTTCAGATTCGGAGTACTTATTCCATTTTATTCACTTCACTCGTTGTATAGATTGTTGTGCGCCGCCTCCGCCGCCGCCGCCTCCGACAGCGACGGAGGGGCCGTGCATAATTGAGAACGCCTAGCTCCTCGCTCGCGCCCCCCCTCCACCCCCCACCCATACAAGCCCCCGGCTTTGTTGGCCCGCTCTACATGTTGTCTCTCATGTCCGTTTTATAACATCACCTCCTTTGCAAATATTTAACGGCTGCATTCTCTATTCAAGCCCTCCTTTTGTCTTTTCTCGAGTTATGTTTGGGAAAGGGTTCTCCATTTGTTGTTCTTTAAAGTGCGTTGAAGTTACCAAAAATAAATCATCGAAATTAGAGTATACCATTATTATTTGAAAGGGTGTTGGAATGCTGTCAAATTGGAAGTTTTAAAAGTTGAAAAAAAAAATAGATTTGTTATTTCCATCTTACTGAAAAGCTATATATATTTAACTATCAAAATACTCCCCAAAAAACATATCCAGGAGTTCGTGGCCCTTGGGGGGGGGGGGGGGAGCGAACACTCTATTATAAACCACAATTTCTGATTCAAAAAAGGAGTTTCCCATTACGATTTTTCTTCTACGGAATAGACGAAATCGGGATTGACTCCAACTCCCTAATAACTTGTAATTGTACATGTTTAGAAGGTTAAAATAAAATTATTGGGGTATTAAATTTAATGAACAAATTATGTTTGATGACGGTTTTTATTGCATTGAAGTGTTTTTATTGTCGCTAAAGTGCAGGAAGTTTTGTGTCCAACATAACTCACAACTTTTTTTAATTAAGAAAATTAACAAGAGGGAACTAACATGCGCATCTAATTTACAAATTTCAAAATTCTCAATGTATATGGAGATTGTATCCATATCAATGTTACACAGCTTCCTAAAGTAAAGGCAGACTATAGTATATTATGTCTGAACAGATTTTCTTCTTTTGAAGATGCATATCAATTTATAAAAGACGCAGTACACAAAATTAGAGCATCAATGTCCCATTACATTTCTCTAATCTGAATAGCCATGTTCAATGTAAATGCCTTTAATCAGCATTAGAAGAATCTCCATTACCTTTTAATCATTATTCACTATAACATATTTAGAGGATCAAACTAATAAGCGAAATAGTGGCCGAACTTTTCGGTAAATTTATTTAAAAATGCTGCAACACTCACACCTCAGTTATGATCTACTTGACGGCTGTTAAACCCAGAGATAGATGAAGAAACTCTGTATCCAATTAATGAGACGATCTGTCAGGCTGTTCGTCCTTTCATCCAATCGCTCTCGATCAATCCGTCTTTACCTGAATGTGTCTTGAGATTCAATATGTTTTACAAAGTAAAAATAGTCATTACGATAAGAAAAAACAGTGAGGTATAACGACTTCATATGGACACCAAGATTTATGATCAGTTAATACTTAAGCTGGTAAACTAGCCATCAATTACATTTCGTGTTATTTGGTGTATCTTGAATTTTTTTTAAAGATAATAAAATAATAATGAAAAGACTAAAATAATAGTGCTCGCCAGGTGGGGAGAGCATTCCTCCCCTTAGCGTTGAGCGATAGTATTTTTTACTTGACTGAAGGCCAACTTGTTAAAAAATACAAAAATCTTTTAAAACTGTAAGAAAAGTTCTTGCAACCAAAACACCCTGAAAAGATAAAATGCATATGTAAAGGATTTCCGATTGTAACAAAATCTAATGAACATATCGGGGTTTATGTTAAGGTAAATAAAAATATAGTAAAACATTTGCTTACATAAAGTTAAGTTTATATTTTGTTACATGAGAACGTACCTGGTGAGAGAACAACACGAATAAAACTGCACGGAACGAAGACGAGGATGAGGACAAAGAGAATGTGTCGTCGGCGCAGCGCGGCGAGGCTCAGCGCCATGGCCTGGTAACCGGCACCTGTCAACACGTAGAACCATGGGGTTAGTGGGTGACATACAAGTGGCAACAGTCACAGGGGAGGATGAGGGACAAAGAGAATGTGTCGTCGGCGCAGCGCGGCGAGGCTCAGCGCCATGGCCTGGTAACCGGCACCTGTCCAACACATAGAACCATGGGGTTAGTGGGCGACATACAAGTGGCAACAGTCACAGGGGAGGATGAGGACAAAGAGAATGTGTCGTCGGCGCAGCGCGGCGAGGCTCAGCGCCATGGCCTGGTAACCGGCCACCTGTCAACACATAGAACCATGGGGTTAGTGGGTGACATACAAGTGGCAACAGTCCGTAGAGGACAGTGAGCAATCCATAGCTCTACACAGACCCCAGGATGTGATTTGCAACGGTCACACACAGAGTGAGTACACATTTTAACGGCATGGAAGGTAACCGGAATCTGCAGTAAAGGTCAGGAGTTGTCATGGCAACGATTACATCTTTCAAAGAGGAGTATGCAAAACACACACGGCAACGTACACAGACATCATTGAGTTGGCACCAAACAGACGTGGAGGTTGTAAATCGTATGTGGAAACATCACAGGAGTAGTCACATCGGTATTTGATTAATCTGCCAACAGACTGGGTTTGATTTAGTTTAAACTGGAAACTACCGTACATCAGTTTTAGAATATCCATCTTGAATGTCTATACGATGTTTGCAGTTGACATTATTTGCGTCAAAACGGATTTCGTGAATTTAAATAGTCACAAAAGTTTGGACTATCGTAATAACATAAGAATTTTTTAATGTTCAGTTTTTATTATTTAAGGTAGAAAATATTATTTACTAAAAAGTAATAGACTAACATTGTTGGCCTATATATTAATGTCCCCTAAAGTAATTAAACTTAAGAGTTATTAAACATATTGGCACAAAACTTTTTCTTTAAGAACCCAAACCCACAATCCGATATTCGAACTGGCGAAAAATCTACTGTATAATACGAAAAACTTTCGCATGTAACTGTAATTTATGAATAACTGTTTTCGCCACTTTGTACTGTAGTCATAGTTACAGGCTAAGTTTACAAAAGAGGAAAAGCATCTTAATTTAATTAACAACAGAATGTAGAATCAGTATAACTTTTTTATAATTTTTCTGGCTTAGTAAAAAAAAAAAACAATTATCGCCAAATTTCACCAGTGTTACTTTATAAATCTCGTTGACAATGTAGCTCATAGAGGAGCAGTGCGATAACATCACGACCCTCGCCGACCGACCGCTGACAAGGTAAGAGCGGCCGAATCGTCTCCTCATCGAGTGATAAGACAGGATGACAACGTGCTGCCACCACACTCGGGCACCCAGTTGTACAGGGTGTTT
>JAQYXR010000205.1:0-23204 GCA_030545055.2 Neoaliturus tenellus
TGACACACCCATTAACATCGTCTGGTGAGTACAGGAGCATTCATCTGTTGCCGCTATCCTTGCTTATTATTCCTCTTTATACACTATTTTTTTATATGTTTGAAAATGGTATCCATCCTCTAAAACTATTGAATAAAATAACCTACATTATGTTACAAGTACATATCAAAAACATATTCTGCAAGTTACAAGCGTGAAAAAAGGTTTATCAAATTAGTTCAACATGAGAACCCTAAGATGTAAAGAAAAAATTTGTTACCTCTGTGTTTGGCCCATTTGATGGCAGCCCTCCACAGCTCGATTTCCGGCACAGCCAATCCATCCTGCTCCAAAATCTTGACAAACCCGTCGGTGTTGATGAACACAAACTGTGGACTGGCCAGGACACGGTCTGTCTCGTACCTCAGAATCTGTAACCACCAAACTGTGGTTCACTTTCTAGTGCTCAGAAAATTATCTAAACTGAGACCATATTTATACATATGAGTAGTGGTCTCCAGGTTGTAAAATCTCTTTGATGAGTGTAATAAATTTAAAAATTATCCTTTGTAAGTAGATGGGGTTAAGTGCATCAGTAAATACCCCCGTCGCAGCAGACCTGCGTACTCAGCGAATTTCCAATGGAATTTATGAAAATTTTCTATTTCCCCATAAAATCTATGGGGGTGAGAGTATGTAGGTTTACCGCTATATGGGTTTTGTTAGTAAATATAAGTTAAACCCTACCTAGTGATTGTACATACCAAATTTTATAAGGTGATCGTGTTCTTTTTATTTTCCCCATAAACCCTATAGGGGTGAGTACGTAGGTTTGCCGCCATATGGGTTTTCTAAGCAAATATAAGTTAAACGCTTATTAATGAATGTAAATACCAAATTTTATCAAGATATGTCAATAAATAAGCAAGATAGAAGGTTTTGTTGATTTCCCATAAGAATAACATGAAAAACATACTTTTTTTATTTTCTCCATAACCATTTAAGCTAGGTAAAAAATTCAAAATACTAGATTGTTTGTTTTTTTAAGCTCTTTTAAATGGTTTAAGTTAAAATTGTTGAATTTTCTAAATAAAAGTAAAAAAAGCTAAAAACCCATTTTTAAGCCTTTTGAAACAACATAAAACCCCGTTCCCATGGTCCGATCATTCTGGTTCGCGAACTCAACCTAGTAGACGTTAGCTTACACCCCCGTACCAAATTTCATCAAAATCGGAGGTTCCGTTCAAAAGTTATCGTGTTCACGTCACATAGATATATATATAGATATATATCCTTATTACAGTAAATACCAATCGGCTATTATATTATATTTAACTTAATCAAACAAAAGAAAACATTTACCAGCTATAAAAGTTTATATTTCGAATAATTACATCGTTATCAAAACTTAAGCTGGCAATAAATGGTTAAGACAAACAAAACAAACTAATGTTGGTAAACATCAATACATAAAACATGTTTACCAACATTAGTTTGTTTTGTTTGTCTTAACCATTTATTGCCAGCTTAAGTTTTGATAACGATGTAATTATTCTAAATATAAACTTTTGTAGCTGGTAAATGTTTTCTTTTGTTTGATTAAGTTGAATATAATATACAGAATCATCAAAAAAGGGTACCTTTGCTTTATGCATCAAAACGTTTAGAAACATGTCCTATAAAGTTTTTCTCATACATCTCAAAACACCTAATGGTTTTCCTTCTTTGTCCCGTTTGTCATAAACTATAAAACATTGCGTAAAACTCAACATCTGAGGATCAAAAGTCTAAAAAGGAGTTTAGCCCTTTCTGATTTTTACGATTAACAATCTTGTTACACCAAATACTAAGCGAAGATTTTGTGTATATTTGAGATGAATCGCCTAACTGTTAGAAAACCGAAGGTCCAATGTGAGTTCTACTTAACAGTCACCAGCACATTGTGTCTTTGGATGGGTACTGACAGGGAACATAGTGTGCAGAACAAGTCATGCATTACAGTTAAGTAGACTCTCGACAATCCAGCAGTGACAGATCGAGCTCCGTGGAGGCGGATTAGCAAGTACATGGTGTCTACTGCCAAGTAGATACAAAAATCTGTGACTTTTGGGGGCGAAAAACATTAAAAACCAGTGACTTTTTCGTGGTCCATTTAGA
The DNA here is from genome assembly GCA_030545055.2 of Neoaliturus tenellus. Classification (NCBI taxonomy): domain Eukaryota; kingdom Metazoa; phylum Arthropoda; class Insecta; order Hemiptera; family Cicadellidae; genus Neoaliturus; species Neoaliturus tenellus. The sequence continues at coordinate 2,137 of JAQYXR010000205.1, forward strand.
AAATTTTGGGGTGAAATTGACAGTCGTAAATTTTTTGCTCACAATCGCATTACTTTCTCAAATTATACAAAAAATCTGTGACTTTTATTGCATTTTAAGGAAAAATAAGTGACTTTTTGGTGACTTCAGTGACTAGTAGACACCTTGAGGTACAACGGACTATTACAGGAGGAAATTACAGGAGTCTATTTTACTTCTGTCATTTACACATATTATAATTTTACAAGTTTCTGATACACTAAAAAAACTCTAAGGTTGTCGATACTCTATTTTTAAGGTTGAATGGAAATTAACTTTAAAAAAGTAACTAGCACCATATTCTAAAAATTGTGGTAAGTAATGCATTAATCATAAGGTTATTACTACTTCAGATTATAGTTATTTTAAATTTAACTCATATAAGGTTGTTATTGCAATAATGTTACACGTTAAGAAATAATTTACTTTTAGTATACAACCCCATCAGAATACAGTAAATTAAATTACATTCCTGTAATAGATTATTTTTTATTTATTTTAGTTGAAGCGCTATGAGTCATAGTTCTGGGTCTTTAATTAATATTCTGCTAAGAAAAACGAAAGTTCGGATTTTTATCCTTCCGCCAAGAGTAGGGATGGGGATGTTTTACTCAGCATAAAGGCTTAAGAAAAAAGTAGTTCTTGAATGTAAACCTAACTTTTTGAGATGTTGTGACTAATTTGGATATAGCGACCAAGCTTAAATTAACTATTGACTTTTTTATGTCTGCTCATATAATTGCTGGTCAAATTTAACTTTATTTCTACCGTTGTCTGTCGAATCGGTAGGATCTGTCGATTTGGTTTCGGTTTCCGGTTGCCGCCGTTGCCAGTTCGTTGTTCCGTTCGTTGGTTGGTGTTGGTGACTCCGTCTAGTGTACCTAGCCATTTTTCCACTGAAATTAACTGAACCTGATTAAGTTAAATGGAAAGGGCTTCTTTAGTTTTTGCAACAAAGTGCAGTTGAAATGGGCAACATAGACGAATACGACTCGCCAATTAATTGAACTAATGCTGACAAGTTGGAACCCTTACGCTAGCCGTCGCCACAGATTATCTGACACATTTCCGCCCCTTTTTCGACAAGTACCCCGGAGGCTTAGAAGTAGCGAGCCGGCTCCACACGCCGGCGGGCCGGGTTCGAATCCTGTCCTCGCCTGAGAGTAATTTTGCTGTTATTTTAAACTGCTTTCATTAAATTAATAATAACTTTACTAAGGTAAGCACAACTATAAATTTTTAACCTTAACTTATGTGTAAAAATAACCATAATATTGCTGGGCAAATAGTGGCCTTAGCTTAAGGTTAATTTAAACAATACTACGTGTAGTTTTAACCTTAGAGTTTTTTCAGTGTATGGTACAAAAAAATAAAAGTAACTTTTTCTTGTCGGGCTCACAAACTTAGCAACCTTTAGTGCACCACTGTCAACAGTACCTCTGTTATGGCAGAGTCAAGCTCCAGGTGGGTATAGCACGCTGGGTTGTTGAGGAGGGAGCAGAGGTTCTCTGGGTTGAGCAGCTTCATCAGTCTGACTGCTAGTTTGTTCTTCAACATCTTCATCATATACTTCTCAGCCACATACAGCATATTGTCGGCCTCGTCGAAACACAGCTCTGATGTGATGTCATGGCCATACACGTACCTGCGGTGCAGAGTGAAGCAATGTCAGTCATGTTTTAAATAAGACAAAATCTTATGTTTAAGGCCGGTTCCTACGTGGGCGACAGATGCGACGCTACAAGAGCGACAAAATTTCAAACAAATGTATAAGCATTGGAGCGTTCTTAGTGGGCAACAGGAGCGACAACAATTTACAATGTATAACGTTATGGCGATGCAAGCTTGTCGCTGGTGTCGCTCCCGTCGCTCTCGTCACGTCGCATCTGTCGCCCACGTAGGAACCGGCTTAAGTATTCAAGCATATAATTTTTTAATTTAACTTATCCAGAAAAGTTGTAATTTGGAAACAACAGAACTAAAAGAGAGGGTCTGAACTAAGGATTTTGAGGAAAATAGCTAGGTTTCGTACAATTACAACAAAATGACTTATACCAAAATAATTTATGCTTAAAAAAAATGAGATAATGAAAATACAACCAATTAAAAAATAAATTATGGATGGGCCACTGGATCACGTACGTATACTAAAAGAATGGTTTACAGTACCTGCTGTCTAGTGATCCAAGGGGGGTACTTTTCACACTACCACAATTTCAGGTCCTGATGACCCATTTTCAAGTGTACATGTCGTGACTCATCACTCATTGCCAACACATGTGTTGTACGTGTTAAATTCTGGCTAGTTTTTTGTTCGTAAATGTACCATGTCCGTGTAATTCCTATTTCCTTTTAATTTTAATGTAATGACAACTTCACTTGAAGGATTAATGTGTTTGTAATTCTATACACTTGAAAATGGGTCAACATCGAACTGTGGTTGTTTGAAAACTAACCCCCTTGGATCACTAGACAGCAGGTGCTGTAAACCATTCTTTTGCTAAAAAAATAAACTGAAAAAATCATTTAAAAATACAAACTGATAGTAAAATATGCCTCATTTTTATAAAAATCTTATGGATATAGTTAATTTTTTAATTGATTTTGGTTAACACAATAGCTCAGATAATTGGGACTTGGGTTATCAGAAGGAGACTTCTACTGTACCTCCTCTATGCCAATCTATGAGTTATAGTATATTGAAAATGTTCTTTACTTTTTGTGTGGAATTTTGTTCCCGTACGTTTTTATTACTTTTGTTATTTCAAATTTCAGCTAATTTGAAGTTTTTCCTCTAAACTTGTTAGGATGCAGAATAAACTTAAAAACCGTCAATTTGGGTAAAAAATGTGGGTATTGGTACTTGTTTGTAATCCATAAGCCCGCAACTTTTTTTATATTATTTTGGAGCTTGATCTTTCAAACACATAAATTGAATGAAAACTATGACTCGAATATTGTGTAAAAACGTCGAATGTTTACCAGTATTAAAATATATTAAATAAGTTTTAAGTATTAATTTCTGCTACCTTAAAATCAGCCATGTCACCCATGGTTGCGGTGAACGCATCTCCACCCGCAGCCTCGACATCGGGCATTGGGCCTTCTACATGTATCGTCTTCAGTCAAGTTACAGTTCACTGCAGCTGTTAGGCTACATTTGTTATTGAAATATAGGTCAGAAATACTTTCACTAACTCAACACGGTAGCAATAAGTCATATGTAATGTAAGACCATCTAGATGGCTATTGCTAACCACGAACAAACACAGCGTAGTGGCCTCAGGCGGGGATGCGTTCACCGCGTTTTTTTGTGACATGGTGACTTTAAATAAGCACAACTCAAACACCTTAACGCTGTGCGGTGCATTTTCACACAACGTTTTTCAAGACAGCAGTTCAAAAATAATCTCAAAATAAATAGTATCTTGTGTACAACAAACAAGCACCAAAATAAGATTGAATATAAAGTTAATACTAAATAAAAAAACTAAATCAAATTTTAATCTCTTGTTTTGTACCAATAAAAAAAGGCAATAATTTCAGAATTACTTTGTGTTCAATACTACCAAGTATTAAGTATACTTTAGAGAGCCTCCGTTTCCTGTGCCCTTAGAGCAGGAGGCCTCCCTCCTCATCCCCCATCACCAGATACGGACGGTCCTCTGCATGGTACTCACTTCAGCATCCCCTTGAATGTTGAGGGGTGAACGTCTACTACTGGGATTACATCCTTCTTCTCCGCTAGATCACTTTCTTCGAGTTGCAGCCGGAAAACCTCACTGTGGGCCATCAGCATCAGTTTTACAGCTCCGATTTTCTCCTAGAAAATATTACTTCTATATGTCATTACATTATTCATTTTGAATTAAACACAATTTAAAGATTATTTCCATTGCTATCATGTTACTCATTTTGTTAAAATGTTTCATTGCAAGATTGGTATAGCCTAGTTTTTTTTACCACTAGGTCTTTCACGCATTTACTAAAAAATCTATTTGATATTCATGAACTAATTTACAATGCAATTAAAAATGAATTTGAGAAAGTTATAAAAAAATTTACTTTTTTAAGTTAAATGAGAAAGGATGCTTGGATTTAGGGCAGAAAAGTCAAGGGGAGGGGATAGTGGACGACTTGTCACAATCCTGACAAGAATATACAGGATTGGATTATAATGACCCTTTCTTGATGTTCTTGATATTCCTAGGTTTACCGGTATTGGCTTCAGATGTAAAAATTAAAATAGGTACGGTAACTTAATATTTTGTTGTACCGTAACTATGTTTAACAGATTTAGAGATAAAATACAGAATAAAAAAGTGGCAACACAAATAAATTACTTTATTTGTTTGTTGTTTAGATAGAACTAGCTGATACCCGGCATTATTTGCAATGCAAATTTGAAAATTGGTTTGATTGTTTCCATAACAAAAGCTGGAAGAGTTTTAAACCCTGACATGGGTATGTTTTCCTTTATGGCTGTCCTGGCGCTAAGCCCTGAGGGATATGCAAAAACTAATGGCTTAAGTTATAAACCTTCTCCATGAAATTTTATATACATGTACCAAGTTTTATGGCAAATGGTTCAGTGGTTTTTAAGTCCATCGATTAAAAATATGCATAAAATATATTTATGGTTTTCTTCAATTTATTTATTTTCTGTGTATTTAAAGTCAAATCAAATGCATTTTACATAATATGGTAACTGTACCAATAATGTTACTTTGATTGAATCTATTTAATCTATCTTGTGAGTGTACACAAAGGGGCATCCCCCTAAACCAGATTCTTAAACTGGGCAATGTTTTCTGCCCTACCCTGAACAAACAATTTCATCTTTACAACCAGCTAATTTATAATCCCACTATAATTTTAAAATTTTGTATTCCCTGTGGACTGGGCTTTAATGATAGAGTTTCCTTTTTATATAGGCCTAGAGACCAGGGTAGGAGCTTGTTTGCAGTACGGTCGAACGCTGTCCCTACTTGGCTTTTCGACCTCTACTCCTGGAAAGGAAGCCAGCACATGAAGCTACCGCTACTGGGTTATTTTCATCTACACGTGTACCTCACACAATGTTAAACGCACTGAAAGTGTTAATCAGTTATAATTTGAAAGAATGAAGATAGGAAAAGGATGTAGTTTAGGCCTACATATTTCTCTTTCAAATTAAAATGAAAAACAACTGTTGCAAAGTGTTTTTTTAATTAAAGCTGTGCATCTTAAAACATTCTACTACAATTAAACTTTTTTAAACATTTTTAAAGGTGCCGTGCTATATTGGATTAACTGGCCAATTTGCTATAAAATAGTAATAAATCATAGTTAAAATTTCAGCCTAAAAATAATAATACCTATGCCAGATTGACCACATAACTCGTCTTGGAATAGCTTGTTGAGAGGGAGTTTACAGAATTTAGATCCAAGTATTAGTGAAAATAAAAAATTTTATATTGTGTGATGGAGATGCATATAAACAGAAAAAATAGGAAACTCTCAAAGGGGTACCTTATGCTTAATACTTCATACAACAGGGATCAAGCTGAGGAGAAATTTATGGAGCAAAAACCGTGTGTTATACCTCTTTGGAGATTTGGAGCACAAATTAACTGGCCTATATTTAGCATTTTATCATGCAGTCTAATTGCCAATTATTTTATACAAACAAACTACTCCATAACTACTCACTAACAAATTTACTCATTGTTTTTAAACTGGATTGGTCTGTTTCAACTACTGCAACTTTTATTATCAGTTTCAAGAATCTCATTTTATTTTTCTTAGTTCATACAAATGTTAATACTCTCATTTTAATAAGATTCTTAATATAGTTTTGAGGTCCCCAGAAGCCAAAAACACCGTTTGTTTAAATTGATGTAAATATGAAGACTACAAGGGAAAAACAAGCTAACCCCACAAAACTAATTTTTTTCAGGAGAGTAGAAAAATGGTTTTTAGGGACTGAGAGCACAGAAAAAGGAAAGGAGAGCCCTCTCATCGATTTATATATTATTTTTTAGGGATTTTTTTATACTTAATAATAAATATATATATAATATTAATATATATATATATTTTGAAATAGTTAAAAATCCCAGAGGTTACAGAGTAATTTATATCCAAATCCTCTGAGTACAAAATTTCCTTGGCAAAAACGGACTATCCAGCATTTACTTGGGAAAAATCCCATTCCCATTAGTTTAAAATCCCAGAGGTTACAGAGTAATTTATATCTAAATTCTCTAAGTATAAAATTTCCTTGGTAAAAACGGACTATCCAGCATTTACTTGGGAAAAATCCCATTCCCATTAGTTAAAAATCCAAGAGGTTACAGAGTAATTTAAATCTAAACCCTTAGTAAAAAATTTCCTTGAAAAAAAAACGGACTAACCTGCATTTACTTGAGAATAACGGGCCAACTCTCCTCAGTTTTTTGTTAACATTTAAAAATAATCAAAAGATTCCGCTCGTATTTATAAGATATCAGTTTTTTTTAGTATGGTTTTGGTTTTATGGGTGTTTTTGCAGGCCTACGTTTTACAGCTGCTTCTTTTCTTTTTTTGCAATCTTTCTTCTCCTCCTTTTCCCTCTGTGGGAAGGCAGTTTTAGAGTAATTTCTGAGTATCTTTCCCACAGAACTTCTTAAGGCACTGGAAGATCGTTGTACTTCTCTTTAGATACCTACTCCAATTGACCCTAAAATTAAGCTCTTTAAAAGGTTCTTAAAATTTTTACTAAGCTCATTGGGACAGTCACAGTCACCACCTGGTGATTGCATGACACACCACTGAAGTAAAAAACCCTTGGGCGCATGCGCTTCCTGAGGAATGCCCAGTTCTTGCCTACGCTACAGTGAGACTTAGTACGTTATTCCCCTGGATGCATTTATTAATCATAGTCCCAGCTATATAAAGCTGGTTTGGTAACTTAACTTGAGAGTTCGCTTAATTTGGTAACTTAATTTGTTTGTGATTGAGCGTTTACTAGCGTGGTCACAGTTTTAGTTCCTATGTGGTTGATGTAATCTATTTTTATTGAGTGTTAATAACTCATTTATTGGTTCCTGTGTTGTAGTGTGTGTTTGAAGACAAAAATAGATACAGTAGCCTTATAGCATAGTGGGAAACAACATCAGAAACAAAGAAAAAAATGAAAAAATGGAGCAAAAAAATTGCTTTATAAGACTCTTAAACATTAAAATCAGATGAAATGAAAGTAGGCCTTAATTTGAATTTTAGCTAAGTAAATTTTGTAAGCCTGTACAACCGTTGTAATTTATTAATATATTTTTGCTAATCATTCAAATTGTCTGCAAATAATTTTTTTCATAAGGCATAATAAAAATATAATAAAAATATCAAAGAGCCCTCCCATCAACCTTACCCATCAAGCCACCGTAATCTTAGAGAGTAAAGAGCAGTCACTGACAGCTGTTCTGTTGAGGTACGGTACCGGACACGTTTGCCCACTGCACAGAAACAGAACCCAAATTTGATTGTTTGAGTGGCATAGGCTAGTAAGTAAGTTAAGCCTACATGGCATATGGTCGACCGTAACGATTTTACATTGCTGTAGACTGGGGTTGAATAAAACCGCGAATAACATTGTTGAAAGGGACGTAGCCAACATTTGTGATTTGAAACTTTGTGTTCTTTTCTGCAGTGGTCATACAGTAGGTGATCATTATCAAAAGCCTAGAGCCCCAACTTAGGGGCCTACTAAAATCCTTATGTGTTGTCCAGCGCACTCTTTGAGGAGTCAATCTGTATTCATTGGTAGTGCCATTAAAGCATCACTATCTGTGATAGTATTGTGAAACTTATTGTTATGTGAGTGGGAGTGTGATTTGGATTCCATTGCACAAGGGCAACAACATTAGAATTCATCGGGTGTGCTTCACTCAATTAAGTAGTTTTTTGCATGTTTGCACCATCGTTTCTTTTTGTTTATCTTGATTATTTATTAGAATATTTATAGCTGTTAATTCCTTTATTGTTAGGTACCGTATTTTTTTTTAGTACCGTATGTCATTGCTTGGAATATTTATTTTTTGTAAGATAGGTCATTTTGAAATTGTTGTCTACTTGCGTTGATTAGTTATCAAATGATATTTATTGATTGTTACTATTAATTGATATATAGGTTGTTTGAAAATTGATGTTATTTGTTTGTCTTTATTGAATTAATTGCATTTTCTTATTTTTGCACATTCCTGTTTGCTGTAACTCGAGAATTTGTTTGGCCAAATCCAGATAACAGTCACAATCATGCATGTAACATCCACCTTTTGCATGCCTAGGACTAATTACAAGTATGAATATTAGGCTCCTGTTACACTATGGTGGCCAGCCACGTCGCTGGCGACGTGGCCAGCAACGTGGCTAGCGACGTGGCTAGTGGCTGACACGGTGGCTGGCTACGTCGCTGATCACCTTCGTGGATGCTTCATGAAGTTTTCAGTTGTTAAGATGTCATCGAACAGTATATGTTGTTGCTAGCTATTCTGCTTAAGAAAAAAGGAAGGGGGAAAAGAACAGTGCGCGTTCATCCTATTCTGTGTGTGACTAGAAGGAGAGAAGTTTCTTTGTAGTATACTTTGTTCGACGAACTGTGCAATTATGAGCCAAAGTTTTTTTAACTATATTAGGATGTCAAAAACATCGTTTTTTGAATTACTCAATTACGAAGAACTTTACAATAGATAATTACAGGTCACTAATTACCAATCACTTTCACTGATAAACCACCGGCTGTACACTGATGAGTCGCACTGATATTTTGGTCAAAGCAAGTGGTACCCAACTATCGAGCGCGTGCGCATCGACCTGCGTGACTAGATACGTCGTCGGCCACCGTAGTGTTACAGGCTCCCATATAACCAAATGTTAAACAGTGCACTTTGACAGTGCAGATCAGCCACGGCCCGGGTGGCCAGCCACCGTATAGTTGAGAACAGCCACCGTGTCCATGGCTGATTTTGTGACACGAGTGGCTGTTTTTCGGCCACGTCGCTAGCCACTGTAGTGTAACAGGGTTCCATTTGATTCAATGGAAACACCTGCACTTGTAGCTGGCCACGTCGCCAGCAACGTGGCTGGCCACCGTAGTGTAACAGGGGCCTTAAGTTTACTAGATTAATTTATCTTGTTAAATCTTGCTTGTACTGAACCTGTAACAGGCCTAGTGGTGCAATCTGTTATAAGGTATACAAATAAATAAATCAATAAATAAGTTAAGTGATAGAAGCAAACCCGTGAGACTGTCCGAAAATTCTCATTTGTTAATTGTTGTGATAGATACAGTAGTGTCTACACAAAATGCAACTAAGCTTACAGCTTAAATCTTGGTATAACTTACCGTACCATTATATGATGTGCTAAACTTGCGTAATCTATAGACCTTTAGGCATTATATATTCCAACTAGCCTAATTACAACAGGTATATTATAGCCTCTAGTCTCTAAACATACAAAATAAGCTTCTAGAGGTAAATAGGTTAAAAGTGTATATATCCAATTAGGCCTATCCAAGTATTCAATCATTGCAGTTTCTATGCAAGTTTATTGATAGGCGTATTGGTCGAAAAAGGGACATCAACATGTGGTGGGCCTAATGGACTTAGGCAAAAACGGTACTGGTGCCGGTATGTGCGATCAGGATCAGACAGACTTTCAAATTACGGTGTACATCTATTGGATATCTGTGACTTCTGATAATTGGGTGGGACAGATTTAGCAGAAATTGTTTACTTACCGGTTCCCCCTGTGTTTTATTTCCTACTTCAAAGAAACAATCAAATCTTGGTTTATTCGAAAATAAAAACTGTATGAAATCAGGTGTTGTTGTCTCATCGGACGCCATCATAAGTTAAATTAATTTTGCAAACTTAAGACGAGTTTAAAATTTGAAAAATATCTGAATAAAAAAAAAATAAATGTGAATGGAAATCTACATTGCTATACACTTTTCCTTGAAATACTAAGACAAGGCAGAGATGAATTAATTGACAGAACTAAGTTTTACTCCAACAACAGGACAACAAGTGTTTGTGTTCGTGTTCGCTTCGGCTTCAGCAGACTATCAGACAGCTGACGACGGCAGATAAGAAGATATCAATGGAGCAAAAACATTCAAAACAAAAATTGGCACTGCCAACCTATGATGAAAAAAATTATTCTATTCGTTTAAATAAAAATTACCACCTATGAGCGTTAATTTTCTATTTTTTTTTTTATATCATTAAATTAATACATAACAATTGAACTATAATAAATTATAGCAATCATCACCAATTGTTGATTATTATAGTTCACTAGTGGTAATTTTTAGTATGCAAATTCAATGGTACCACGGATATATGAGTGTAACCATTGCCTATTCCGGTATATAGTATCTAAAGTCAATGGTGTAACATATGTATTTCGTAATGCATATGTAATTCAATCGATTAAATTAATAATAATTCAAAAACAAATAGACTGTCAGTGGAATTTGTTTTTAGTAAATATGGCCATTTTAATAACAGGTAATTCATTTGTTTAATTTCTCCTTTACTCATACGCGGAGAGAAATGTTTCTGTCAAAAATTTTTAACTCAGTTGTTTGTGGAATTTTTTTGTATTTGATGTATTTATTTTTGTGTGGTAATTTCTTCATTTAAAAACGAATATTATTTGGGGTTCTGTAAGTGGATTTTCTGCATATTTAGGATTTCATAAGCAAATGCAGGTTAATTACTACCAAGTAAAGGTACATGCAAAATTGTACCAAGATTGGTAATGTTTTAATATCTTTCAAATGAAAAATCCATAGCGAATAAGTACCGTAGCCTATGTAGGTTTGATGTCTTATGTGTGTTGTAAGTACAATTAATGCTTACCTTGAGAAGAAGCAGTCCCGATCAATGTAACTTGGGGACGAATCGACCGAGAGGCAGTAGCCTACGGTATATACCTTCCTGAACCTGCCTTCACTTATTATGGTTATAAGTCTCGCCACATAAGTTCAGGACCGTGGAGAAAAAATAAAAAAGAAGGGCTGTTTCATTCCTTAAATGTTTAAAAATGCCGCTTTTGAGTCAGGCCTGTGACGTAATACGCCTGATGTCCATAAGAATAACACGCACCAGCTGATCAGGCTATAGTGCAACACCTCCTAGAATAATAAGAGAAGGCCAGACGACTGAAATTCATTACGTCATTTAAGTAGGCTGATGAGTTATGATGTAAGAACTAGACGAGCCGCCACAAGAGCGAGAATCCCCGCAGACAGAGTTCGTAAGTCTGAGGCCTATAAAGCTGCGAGAAAATCTCTCCGCCAGGCGATCAACAGGAGCAAGGCGAATAGCTGGAGGAGACTTCGTGACGACGTTGATTCCGACCCCTGGGGCCTGGGTTACAAACTTGTAACACAGAAACTCGGCGCCCGCTCTCCACCTTCCATCATGGAGGGCGCCACCATGGGGAGGATCGTCGCTGCGTTGTTTCCTGAACATCCACAGCGACCGCCGGTTGACTTCGGACGGGTAGAGGACGTTCCACTCATCTTCACTTTCGAGGAGCTAGAAACCTCCGTTCTCTCCCTGAAGAGCAACAAGGCTCCTGGCCCGGACGGGATTCCCAGTGAGGCTTTAAAGAAAGTATTTTTAATCAACGCTGACTTGTTGTTGAGAATGTACAATGCCTGTTTGGTAGAAGGGGTGTTTCCGGCTCCCTGGAAAACAGCCAGGCTTGTACTGATCAGCAAGGGCAAAGGTGATCCCGAGCTGCCGTCGTCCCACAGGCCTCTCTGCATGTTGGACACGGCTGGAAAGCTGTTCGAGAAGCTGATCCGTTCCCGCCTGACTTCTGCCGTGGAAGCTGCCGGGGACTTATGCCCCCGTCAGTACGGCTTCAGAAAGGGACGGTCAACGATCGACGCTGTCACCGAAGTTCAGAGAGCTGTGGAGAGAGCCGAGAGCCACAACCATTTCTCCCGCCGAGTAGTGCTTCTTGTTACGCTTGATGTCAAGAATGCCTTCAACTCGGCGAGGTGGGTCGATATGCTGGATGCGCTTCGCAACACCTTTCGTATTCCTGCATATCTGTTGCGGCTCATCGAGGATTATCTACGCTCTCGAAGCCTGATTTATGACACGAGGGACGGAACGCGGACGATGGAAGTCACTTCTGGTGCCGCACAAGGTTCAATACTCGGCCCGGATCTCTGGAACGTTGCCTATGACAGCCTCCTGAGGTCCGAGATGCCTGAGGAAACCACTTTGGTTGGGTACGCCGATGACGTCGCAGCTCTCATTGCTGCACGCAACGTTGAGCTGGCTCAACTGAAGTTGAACCGAGTTATGCGGGTGGTCAACAACTGGATGTCCGATCACGGTCTCTCACTTGCTCTCAGTAAGACGGAGATCGTGATTCTCACGAAGAAGAGGATCGACACCGTCGTCCCGTTTCGAGTGGGAAGGGAGGTGGTCACATCAACTCGTGCCGCCAAATACCTCGGGGTTATGGTGGACACCAAGTTAAGCTGGAGGGATCAGATCTTCCGTACGGCGGACAAGGCCGCTAAGGTAGTGACTTACCTTAGTAGGCTGATGGCCAATGTCGGGGGTCCCCGATCCAGCAGAAGACGTCTGTTGATGTCCGCGGTCCAGTCTGTGCTTCTTTACGGGGCAGAGGTGTGGGCAGGCGCTCTAGATAAGGAGTGCTACAGGTTGCGACTCGCCCGGGTTCAGCGTCAAGCTGCACTCCGGGTGTGTTCCGCCTACCGGACAGTGTCCGAGCCTGCCGTCCTGGTGGTCGCCGGAGTCATCCCTGTCAAGCTCTTGGCAGGGGAGAGGAAAGCGATTTATCAGAGACAAGGCGAGATCGGCAAGGACACGGCAAGAACAGAAGAGCGCTCCCGAACCTTCCAGCAGTGGCAACACAGCTGGGAGCACGACACCCGAGGACGATGGACTGCGCGACTTATCAAGCAGGTCCAACCATGGGTGGAACGGCGGCATGGGGAGGTGGACTACTACCTGACCCAATTTTTGACAGGTCACGGCTATTTTCGGTCGTACCTGAACCGGATGGGAAAGACCGGTTCACCGGACTGCATTTATTGCCCGGGTGTTCCCGACGATGCGGAACACACATTCTTCCGCTGTCCCCGTTGGGAAGGGCCCCGCCTGGAGGCCACACAAATCTTTGGTGTATTTTCGGTGGACTCGGTCTGCCAAAAGATTTTGGAGGATGAGGGCAACTGGGATTGTTTGTCACAGTTCGTCCGGGGCATCCTCCTGGAAAAGAAAACCGATCTGGACCGCGAAGTGGCCCAGATCCCTTGATCGAGTGGCTGGATAAGGAGCGAGCCCCACGGGCGTAAGCCAAATTTAGGCCTAGCCTGACGTAATGTGACAAACAATTCCAGGTTAGATTCCTAAAGAGTAGAGGAGGTTTTTTAGTGGGTAAACCCGTTTTTAGGGGAGCCCCACACTACAGGCTGGCCACCTGTGTGCGTAATGCATTTTTCCGCCTCTCCCTCAAAAAAAAAAAACAAAAAAAAAAAAAAAAAAAAAAAAAAATGATGTAAGAAACTGAAAACAGATGTGCTACTGTCAATCGACAAGGGTTTAATCTGTCATTACTATTTGTTTACATACAACACAAAATCAAAACAAAATTAGATGTTTACCGGTTGCACATCCAGCTGTCCTTTATAATATGAAATTCTGGGGACTACCAGCACCCTCTATAGCATGAGTTGGAACTAAAGATTTAACAAATCAGCCTACTTATATGACGTAACGAATTTCAGTTGTCTGGCCTTCTATTATTACTCTAGGAGGTGTTGTATAGTGACGTTTTGGGTACTATTTTTTACATCGTTTTACCCGCTAATGAAACAGCCCTTGTCTATAACATTAAAGCAGTTTTCCCCAGTCCGGAGTCCTGACATAAGTTGACGAATGGCCAAAAACAGCTCAGATGGGCAAGGGAGGGAGAGCGGGTACTTTTCCAAAAACATCAAGCTTACGTTACATTTTCATGGAACAGATGATTATTCATTAATAAACTGAATAGTAGTGCAAATTCATTCATCAACGTTATTATATTCATTATAACATAAGCTCGATGGTTTTTGAAAAGTACCCTCTCTGCCTCCCTAGAGTTATAAGAGAAGGCCAGACAACTGAAATTAGTTACGTCATATAAATAGGCTGATTTGTTAAATCATTAGTTCCAACTCATGCTATAGAGGGTGCTGGTAGTCCCCAGAATTTCATATTTAAAAAGGACACTGGATGTGCAGCCGGCAAACATCTCATTTTGTTTTGATTTTGTGCTGTATGTAAACAAATAGTAATATGACAGATGAAACCCTTGTCGATTGACAGTAGCAAGGCAATTAGAATCCTACCTAATTGCCTTGGACAGTAGCACATCTGTTTTCAGTTTCTTACATCATAACATAATTCATCAGCCTACTTAAATGACGTAATGAATTTCAGTCGTCTGGCCTTCTCTTATTATTATAGGAGGTGTTGCCCCATATCCCATCCCAGCTGTTTTTGGCCATTCGTCAACTTATGTGCATGACTTAAATATGAAATAAGTGAAATTTTCACTTGTTTTATTAGACATACCCAATTGTACAAAATGTACCTAAAAGAATAAATTATTTTATTTGATTAGATTAGTTTGATATTATGAAGGTGTGGAATGAGAATGAATCTAAGTTTGATGAACAACATTGTTTGGAAGGAAGATGATTTATTTGTAGGTCTTTTAAAATTTGGTTTGTTGTATTATTTGATAAGAAATGAATGTCCTACTTGTATTACTTTATAGCACAGCCGGGTTTATGTATCAAATTTGGGTTCAACACAAACTAATCAAATCAAAATAAGTTTCCTCATTAGATTCCTCAGCTTAAATGCCGTGGAGCAGCAGAGCAGCACATGTCTCCTAGAACAAAGTTGCAATGAATCTCTATAATAATGTGGAACATCAATATTAAACAGTTATTTTGATATTTTCAAAAACATTTCAAACTACATTAATAGGGCTTATACTGGTTGGGAAGTTGACATTGGGTACAGCAAACAAAGTTGTCATAACATGTGGTAAGTGGTAAATCTTTTGGCTGTCCACTATGACAATTTCCCTTCATTATGGTCAATTCTTGTTCTAGACAGCAGGGGACTAAGTACATGCTGCGGGCATGGAGACACCCCTAGCTGGAACATGAATGGACAGTCGGTTGGTTGGCCATGTAGAGGGCAGAGCAGCGGACCTGTTTGAGCCTGAAAATCTGTTGTCACAGGAGCAAGGGAGTTAGCCCTCTCAATGGTTAGGCGGCCGGCTGATGTTCCGTCTCTCACCCTTTCTCTTCCTTCAATATCCCATCCTTCTGGGACTTGCGCAAAATGCCCATTAAATGCAGACATGCTTAGTGCTTTGGCCAGGGTCTCCTTTATCCACCAATAACAACAAATACATTAATAGCAGACAGCAGAGCCATTTCAAAACAGTACAAGCGTGTTACTTATATGAGCTGTAAATGTTAAGTGGTTTATCGGACGAGGAGAAATATTTAAGATGAAAAGTTATCACTGGACTGTTTTGTGTATTTTACGGCATCCAAACTTAAATACTTTCTGAGTTATTATTAGAGTTTGTATCATGTTGGAAGATATAGTTACAGTTTTTACAGCCCTGGAAAAACACACATAGTTACAGTTTCAATCCAGCATCTTTAAAAAAAGCAGTAGCCTCTTTTTCAAACTCTACATAGTTATTACTTTTTTATGTAATTTATAATAAAATTAATCATTAGATAAAAGTTGTAATTGAGAGATAGGATTAATCTATATTTTTTAGTAAACTTTAATATCATTTACCCAAAAAAGTAGCAAAGTAAATAATAAAACATAAGTGTATAGGAATGCATCAGATTTCTTTTATTACAATCACTTCATACATATTCTCATTGTAAATTCCTATGGTGGGAGTTTGGACACTATTGAACACGGTAAAATTGTTAATACATAGAATTTAAACCTTTTTCATACCAGTCAATACATGTAGGAAGAAAATAGTACATATTTCATTGTTACTGCAAGTAAATGTTGTATTACGAAGCTCGTCCTCGGTGACCACTCCACATCCTAGTGGTTCCCCATAGATGTAGGCCTGTACTGCAACTGGGTGAAAGGAGTATAATAATCACCATTCCGAGTGATGTCCAACACCAAATGATCATTGCTGTAGCTACTGCTGCTCTTGTTACAATACACCTTGATAGCCCCGATCATCTTGATCTTGACCGTGTACTTGGTGTCTGGCAGCAAGGTGATGTTTTTCCCATCAACAACAAGAGGAACCTCAAATCCACATCCAAACTTGACATTCTTACTGAAGGTCACCGTCATGGGAGGGTCATCGGTAGTGGAGCTGTCAGGATCATCAGGGTTTGCTACCTTGGTGATTGTCACAGTACACTCAACTTTGTAGGTCCAGCTTTTG
The DNA here is from genome assembly GCA_030545055.2 of Neoaliturus tenellus. Classification (NCBI taxonomy): domain Eukaryota; kingdom Metazoa; phylum Arthropoda; class Insecta; order Hemiptera; family Cicadellidae; genus Neoaliturus; species Neoaliturus tenellus. The sequence goes on from JAQYXR010000205.1 coordinate 18,667, forward strand.
GGGGCCTTGTCTGGACGATCTTTAGAAACACATACCAATGCCAACAATTCAATGGGGCTGTCTTTTGTTAGAAGGATTAAGTCATAGTTCCAATTACTGTAAGTGCCAAAGAACTTCATTCCAGTTAGTTTTAATTCCTCTTTTATCTCCATCCTCTGCAGTATTTTTCTAGCTTGAATTTCATTGGTAAAGTCACCAACAGAAAGAGGTTTTGCTTTCTTCCCGATAGCTTGACATACAGCATAACTTTCATCCCTTGTGAGGACATCTGTAACTACGACCTCCCCGCAGAACTGTTCAGCAGTCAACGTGCAGAGTCTCAAGTGTTTGGTCAAGCCACAGATTTGGTGGCGCAACACCTGTCCGTCCTCAGAATTGGCTGGAAACAAATTAAGATAACATTTAGTGAGCTGATGAGATAAACTGTCGTTAAAAAGCAAAATACTTAAATAAATTTGGTTTATTGAGGCTAGGATGCAAGAAAATTATTTTACACCAGGAAAACTACCCCTACAGACAAAATGAGATATTAACGTCTCATTCAAATTAATGCACACTACAGACAAAATGAGATATCATTAACGTGTCATTCAAGAAATGCAGAAGTGAATTGAGGAAAATTACATTTTACCTGGATTACCTATGCATATTTTCACAACATAAAATTTATTCACACATATTCATTTACACCTGCAGACAAATATCACCTATATCCCAGATAGCAAAGGACCATAAAAAATGTAAAAATAACTTTTTATTTTTATGTTTTTGGCATTATTTTTTGTTAAAAAACATTATTTTAATGGTTTTCACGTGATTATAGTCACATTTTTTACACTAAAAAAGTACATTAATGTAACATTTTCGTATCACTTAATTTTTACTTTCTCCCCCTATACCATAGTATATGGAGAAAGTATTGTTTTCGTCAAAATTTTCGAATTTGAGTTGTTGGTGGATTTATCCATTGTGGTGCCCCCTGAGTCCAAAAAAATGGTTTTCGGAGTGATGTCTGTCTGTGTGTGTGTGTGTGTCTGTGTGTCTGGATGTAAACAGAGCTAGAGAATTCCCCAATGGTCCGATTTTGGTGAAATTTGGTATGTAGGTCCAAACCCACGATAATTCCAGGCGTTTTTTTTTTTCATTTTTTTTGAATTTTTGATTTTTAAGGGTAGTTTACCCCCAAAAACCCTCAAAAAACGTGAAAAATCAAAATTTCTCAAAAACGGCTCTAACGATTTTGATTAAAATTTTGTGGTTTATTAGGATTAAAATGCTGATTAAAATGACACCACCCGCATCTTTGAGAAAATGCGCGTTCAAAAGTTATAAAATAAAAAGTGTTTAAAAAACCAATTTTTTGGATTTTCAAAATAGCTGTTATTTTGAAATAAATTTTACTTATCACCATTAAATCAAGCTCAAAAAACTAAATAATCCAATACTTTAAATTATTGCTCTACGTCAAGTGGTTGCGGAGGAAATTCAATATTTCGTTTAGCGGTAAACGCAGTACGTTGTTAAAAGTCACAGACGCGCATAGGGTCAAACTCGCGCTGCTCAGCTGGTAGCTATCCGACTGAGTCATCAAGACATTAATTTTTGAAGCTTTTAACACCTTTTTAGCGAATTTCCCTATAGGGAATATTAGCGAATTTCCCTATAGGGAATACGCTATTACGGTAGTAGCCATGGTAAGACCTAAGCCCGGGACCACTTTACTTTTTCATTTTGAGGTCCCCAGAAGCCAAAAACACCATTCGTTCATTTTCATATATATGTATATATATATCTATATATATATATCTATATATATATATCTATATATATATCTATATATATATGTGTCCGTGGTACTGATAACTTTTGAAGGGGACCTCCGATTTTGATGAAATTTGGTATGGAGGTGTAAGACCAGGTCTATTTTCATGAGTTCGCGAACCAGCATTGTCGGGTTATGGGAACGGGGTTTTATGGGGTTTCAAAGGGGTCAAAAATGGGTTTTTGGCATTTTTGGACCTTAATTTTTAAAATTCATCAATTTTAACTGAAACCATTTAAAAGAGCTTAAAAAAACAAACAATTTGGTATTTTGAATTTTTGTCATAACATAACTGGTTACGGGGCAAATCCAAAAATGTGTTTTCCATGTTATTCTTATGGGAAATCAAGAAAACCCTCTATCTTGCTTATTTATTGACATAACTTAATCAAATTTCGTATGTACATTATCTATATAAGGTTTAACTTATACTTGCTTACAAAACCCATATGGCGGCAAACCTACATACTCACCCCCATGGGGTTTATGGGGAAAATAAAAAAATTGCCAGAGTTTGATACAATTTTGTGTTTACATTCACCAATTATTGATAAACTTAGATTTTCTAACAACACCCAATGGCAGAAAACCTAGATACTCGATCCTATGGTGTTTTATGGGGAAAGTAAATAATCTGAAATTCCATTGGAAATTCGCTGAGTACGCAGGTCTGCTGCGACGGGGGTATTTTTTTTTTTTTTTAGCGAATTTCCCTATACGGAATACGCTATTACGGTAGTAGCCATGGTAAGACCTAAGCCCGGGACCACTTTACTTTTTCATTTTGAGGTCCCCAGAAGCCAAAAACACCATTCGTTCATTTTCATATATATGTATATATATATACATATCTATCTATCTATATATCTATCTATATATATATCTGTATATCTATGTGTCCGTGGTACTGATAACTTTTGAAGGGAACATCCGATTTTGATGAAATTTGGTATGGAGGTGTAAGACCAGGTCTATTTTCATGAGTTCGCGAACCAGCATTGTCGGGTTATGGTAACGGGGTTTTATGGGGTTTCAAAGGGGTCAAAAATGGGTTTTTGGCATTTTTGGACCTTAATTTTTAAAATGCATCAATTTTAACTGAAACCATTTTAAAGAGCTTAAAAAAACAAACAATTTGGTATTTTGAATTTTTATCATAGCATAACTGGTTACGGGGAAAATCCAAAAAAAGTGTTTTCCATGTTATTCTTATGGGAAATCAAGAATACCCTATATCTTGCTTATTTATTGACATAACTTAATCAAATTTGGTATGTACATTATCTATATAAGGTGTAGCTTATACTCGCTTACAAAACCCATATGGCAGCAAACCTAAATACTCACCCCCATGGGGCTTATGGGGAAAATAAAAAATTGCCAGAGTTTGATACAATTTTGTGTTTACATTCACCAATTATTGATTAACTTAGATTTTCTAATAACACCCAATGGCAGAAAACCTACATACTCGATCCTATGGTGTTTTTATGGGGAAAGTAAATAATCTGAAATTCCATTGGAAATTCGCTGAGTACGCAGGTCTGCTGCGACGGGGGTATTTTATATTCTTGGGAGAAAGTATGTGTCAGTTAACTGATACCGTTTATTACCTTTTAACTCATTTTTCACTGCACAATTTACGATTTAAAAATACCCCCGTCGCAGCAGACCTGCGTACTGAGCGAATTTCCAAATAGTTATTTTTTCAACATCAAAGAACTTTGTGTTTATCTTATATAATTAATTAATAATCTTTAGAAGGAAATATAATATATTTAATGGCTTTTTTTCTGAGTTAATTATTTTTATTTAATAATTTATATGATAATATTTAAATTGCAATAAATATTTTTTTTACAGGAATAAAAGTGCATATCCAAAGCTTCCATGCAAAAAGAATTATTTGTTTACAAATTCCAAAACATAAACATTCCAAATTTGACAAATGCAGAAGAAAGCTGATCAGCTGAGTATTAGGAACAGACACCTTATTATCTCCATCTCTCTTGCTCCCTTTATACACTTATTTTCCATGAGAATACCATGGGATTTGGCATGTAGGTTTGCTGCCATGCGGGTCTTTGATCAAATTTTCATAACTCATTAAATATTACAGGTCCATAAAAAGTTTTATTAAGATATGTTTATAAATAAGCGATATATAACTTTTTAAAGATTAACCCATAAGAATAACATGGGAAACTTGATTTAAATTTTTTTTATAACCAGTGGGCTATTTTAATGATTCAAAATACTAAATTGTTGGGTTTTTTAAGCTCTTTTAAATGGTTTATGTTAAAATTCTTGAATTTTGAAAATTGAAGTTCAAAAATCCCAAAAACCCATTTTTTACCCCTTTGAAACCCCATAAAACCCCGTTCCCATAACCCGACAATGCTGGTTCGCGAACTCATGAAAATAGACCTGGTCTTACACCTTCATACCAAATTTCATCAAAATCGGAGGTCCGCTTCAAAAGTTATCGGTACCACGGACACATATATATATATATATATACATATATATGAAAATGAACGAACGGTGTTTTTGGCTTCTGGGGACCTCAAAATGAAAAAGTAAAGTGGTCCCGGGCTTAGGTCTTACCATGGCTACTACCGTAATAGCGTATTCCCTATAGGGAAATTCGCTAAAAAAAGAAATTATAAATGAACGCATTTTTGTTAACCAATAGATTAAAATTTTTTTATACAAA